>JABUQX010074643.1:0-27500 GCA_015478945.1 Trachelipus rathkii | reverse complement strand
GACTAAAATGGAGAAACTTTGGTAATGCTCGGAGGGAAAAAAACAAAAGTGGATAGAGTACTTTAATGAGTTGTTTGATGTGAGTGCAGTCGGAACGAGAAGGGGAGAGAGAAGGAGGAGGAGAGAACTGGAGGAGAAGAGGAGGAGTGAATTTGAGGAGCGTTAAGAAAAAGGAAGAGCGGAAAAACTCCTGGTGAGGAAGGGCTAAATATTGAGTTGCTGAGGGAGGGAGAAGAGGGGCTGAAAGCCTTGAAGCTGAGATTTCTGAACACGGTGTTGGGTGGAGAGTAGAGTGCAGGAAGGTTGGGGAAGGTCAATAATAGTTCCCATTTATAAAGGTTAGGGGGACGCAGGAGTAAAAATTATAGAAGAATCTCACTAATGGATCACATGGCGAAATTTTATATGAAAGAACATTAGAAAGAAATTAAAGAATAAAAAATAGAGCCAGATTGGATGAAGAAGCAGTTGGGTACAAAGGTGTAGAAGTACTACACGGATTTAAATGTTTGCAATAAAGAATGATACAGGAAAAGACATGGGAATACAAATAAGAAGGTATATATCGCCTTCATAGACTTGAAAAAAGCATTTGATTCTGTACCAGAGAGAAGCTGTGGAGAGTTCTGGAGAGGGATTATGAAGTTGGAGACAGACTGATAAAGCAGTAAGAAGTACATACGTAAATAGCATAAGTAAGGTAAGAACAGGATATAAAAACGAGGAATGGTTTGAGGTAAAACCTGGAGTAAGGCAGGTTAGTGTGCTGTCGCCATTACTGTTTATAGCATAAATTGGACAAGTCAATATGAACGGTGTAAAAGAGATTTTAGAAGAGATTGACGAGACTTCATGGTATTTGCGATGATTTGGCGTGTTAGGAGTGGAGAGGTGAAGCAGTTGAAGCAAATGCGGGCTGTTTTCGCAGAAAAGTTGAGAGAAACAGAATTGAATATGAATGTGGAGAAACAGGCAAAGGCGTCTGACACAGGCGAGGAGAAGGAGGAGGAGGAGGAGGAGGAGGAAGGAGGAGGAGGAGGAGGAGGGAGGAGTTGATAGTGGAGGTAGACGGTAGAGAGATTAAATGTGGATAGATATAAATATCTAGGAAGCACTTGGAAGAGAAGGGGGTGTGCAAAGGAAATTAAGAGTAGGATTGAGCAGTATGGCAGGACTGTAAGAGCAGTATACCCCATCTTGAAAGATAAATATATGAACAAAGAGGTGAAGAGAGCAATATACGAGGGAGTGTTGACGCCGATACTGTTGTATGGGACGGAGACATGGCATGACAGGGAGAGAGGAGAGTAGATTCAGACAGCGGAGATGAATGTGCTGAGGACAGTGATTGGAAAGACGAGAAGAGACAGAGTGAGAAACGAGACAGTGAGGGAGAGCGTGGGTGTGAAACCCATGATGAATAAAGTGGACGCAGCCAGACTTAGATGGTGGGGACACCTGGAGAGGATGCAGGGAGAGAGAGTTGCCAGCAGGAGGTGGAGGTGGAGACCGGAGGGAGTGAGACCGAGGGGAAGACCGCGGAAGAGGTGGAGAAACACAGTAGAGGATTCATTGAGGAGACACCAGATGCCTGCAATGGATGAGCTGATGGCGGATGGGATCGTGATGGATAGAACAAGATGAAAGCGGAGGTTGGCCACACTGACAGGCTCGTAAGCCTGACTGGGAGAGGATGTAAGATGTAAGATATATATATATATATATATATATATATATATATATATATATATATATCTATAATTATATAATATATTATATATATTAAATATATGTATATATATATATTATATATATTAATATATAAATATAATATATATATATATTATATATATATATATATATATATATATTATATGGGCTAAAGATCCATGCATCAGAACAATTATGTAAGGTCATTAAGCTATGTATGACAACGACAGGTGACACAGCCATGTGAGAGACTACTTGCCGATCTCGTGTGTACACCTCGCTAGATCTGGTGCCTCTCTTGTAAGTCTATTGTAACAATAGGGTTAATATAGCTTTCCTCCCCCATTGGGGGGAAGGCCAAAATAAGAGGGGAGACGCGGAGGGTGATGCCACCCGAAGCGTCCCTGCCTCATGGTATTTGGATTAGGCTCTCATCCTGAGAGGTAGCTTAGAATAGGGTCTGTGCCTTTTATTAATTAAGTAGTGATTACGAGTGTAATTAATGTAATTATCTACGATTTAATTGTGCATAAATCACCTATCAATCATTGCATTAAACATTTCTTGTCAAATATCTCGATTCTGATTTAATAAAGCAATACACAGAAAATCTCTCATTACTCCAACCGGCAGGTTAAGAGTTGAGTAATTAAGATTTAATAAAAGGGGATCGAGAGCGAGTCTCGATCATTATCCCATTTTTGGTGAAGCCCAGTGTGACATATAAGGAGCACTGACCCCTAATTTAGTGAGTAAAAAAAAAAAAAAAAAAAAAAAAAAAAAAAAAAAAAAAAAAAAAAAAAAAAAAAAAAAAAAAAAAAAAAAAAAAAAAAAAAAAAGTTTTTTTTTTTTCTATTATTTATATTGTGATTAAATTCTAAAAAAATACGAGAGTTCATTAAATATTCAAGTGATTGAGATAATCTAATTGCAACGTGAAGAATAATACTCTTATATCAATATTAAATATAAGGAAGAAAGTCGTTGCTATAGAAATTCGTTACCGCCCGAGTTTGAGAAATTTGAACCCAAGCTCTCTTAACCCTAAACATTTCAAACATTTAGGCGTGACTCTGAAACGACCCAGCAACAATATATTCAAAGAGTCAAGAACTGGTAGAGTCATTAACGATGGTGAGTACAAAAAAACTGACTGAGTCAAAAAGCGAAAACAAAGGCTTCTTCACGAACAAGGAAGGGAAAGACTCCTTCTCCTCAACGCCCTCAACTCCCTCAACCCCAAGTGGAGGAGAATGCGCCATCTGGTTTTACATCGGAGAGTGAACCTGAGACGACGCCCAAGAATGCCCGCGAAATTGGGAGGTCAAGGCGTTCTGAATACCGATCGCCTATAAATACTTATAGTCAATTAAGCTCCAATCAACTTCCCATCTTCGATCCCTACGATGTGATCAACTGGCTGGCTTAGTGCAACCACAGCCATCTTTAAATTGAATCGTATTGACGAGCCCCATGAACGTGTTCGCTTATTGGCACCGATACTTCCCACAACATTGGTATCTAAATTAAAATTCCCGCTTCAAAAAGATGCTTATAAAATCCTTCTGGAAGACATAGAGAAAATGTACCTCCCAGCACTCAGAAATCGCATTCGAGATGTTTTCAAACAAGGCATTCAACCCGACGAGTTGCCAAGCGAATATTTAAACATCAAGAATGTCCTTGGAACCAAGAGTTTCGAAGTTCTCCTAGAACACAACCCTAAATTTGCCGTAGACTTGTTCTTAGAACAGATGCCTGTCAACATACAGATGTCAGTATACAGCCTCGCTGAAGAAAACGATCTGCTGAGAATGACGAAGGTGGCGGACGATCTTTACAAAAACTTCGTTCGGAAAGATGGAAGAAACCAACCACAAAGTTTCGATCAGACTTGGGGACATGTAAATGCTGTGCGTCCGCACACAAGTCGACATGAAATCGAATCTGGTGGCCCAAAGAACATCGCGCCAAACCCGGTGCACACACCTAACGCCACTCCATCCGCTGACAGCCATCTTTCCACCCAGCTGGCACAGCTGGCGGACACAGTCTCAACGTTGGCTGGCACAGTACAGCAGATGCTTCAAGGTCAGACACAAACAGCTGAGAAAAGGTAAATTATTGAACCGCGGCAGGAGCCTGTTCAGAGACTCAGCCGCTGACTCAGCTGACAATAATGTGGGTATACCACCACCTTCATCAATGCTGCAACGTAATCTCTGTTATTTATCATATTCTAGGTACGATATGTATCTTGCCTAATATAAATGGTGAAGGGGTGGAGTGCTCCCTCTACCCATTAACTCCATCACAATGGTAACAGATCCACCACCTCACAAAATGCGAAAAACTAGAATCAATCCCGATTGCTCACCACACAACCTCAATATAGCAATCGGGAAAAATCAAGTCATAGAAAAAAAGTTTCATTTCATCCGCAAATAAAAATCATCAACAATACACGCCAAGTTGAAAATAATAACAATGAAATAAACATAATAAATCAAAGTGTCAATATAACTGGTGTATTAAACTATATAGAAAAAAAAACTTTATATGAATACAATATAAAAACAGTAGTTCAAAAATAATACTACTCCAATACTATTGCACTTATTAACTACTTAACTTAAACTACCAATAATAATACATAATATATAATATTATTAATAATAATAATTACTAATAATAATTAAATATAATAATTAATAAATAATAATTAAATTAAAATAATAAATTATAATAATCATTAATATAAAATAATAATAAACAATGTATAATGAATGTGACTTATATTATACCCAAAGAAATATCGAAATCAATACGAATCATAAAAAGGACCAGGCTCCTCTCAGCATCGAACCAACCGCCTGTGTCGAAATTCTTGAAAATGAAAATAAAGTGCATAGTGACAATAATCGAGTTAAATGTGATAAAATAAATGAAAATTGGGTTAATAAACTACCGTCATTATCTGTGAGGGGGAAGCATGCGCCCCATATCAATATAGACAATGAAAGATACAGCGGTAGTAGTAGTGAAAATTCGGAAAATATTTTAAACGATAAAAATATTGTTATAAATGATTCTACTGTCTTGACATATTATGGTAAGCTAAATGAACCTAATATTATTACAACTGTTAGCCCTCAGCATGACGGGTACATATTTTTTACTTTAAATTTACCTAATAGTATGGTTATGAACCAGATAAGAGACAGTGAGAGCGATAAAACAAATAACCAGTTCAACCCCATCAAAAGTGCTGATAACGACAGCTGTAGTAACAGCATAAATGTTACAGCCAATATGGCGTTGAACGATCAAATTTGTGCAATCGACGATTTGATTTCTTATCAAGTTTATGACCATATTAATAAGGTAAATTATGTAATTGATACGGGAGCTTCAAAAAGCCTCCTAGCAGGAGGGGCGCGTGCGAATCACCGCCCCCCCGTAGGATTCATGTATGCGGCAAACCAAACTAAGATTGCTATTTATGATATTAAAAATATTGAAATTGATCTAGGTCTTGGCCGGAATTATGTAGAGACATTTTATGTAGCTAATATTCAAATGAACATCCTAGGTTTGTCCTTTTTAAAAAAATTTCAGATGGGAATAGATTTTAATAATGATTTATTGATAGATTCTGTAACAAATAAAAATATGAAATTAGATAACAATTATGATTTTAATGTTAAAAATGCGCATGACTCCTCGCCTTCTTCTTTATCATTTCCCCCTCATCCTAATATTTTGCATGTCCCTCCTAGCCCTACTCCTTTTAATGATATATTATTACGATATAAAGGTTTATTTTTGAATCCCTATGTACCTGAAAATCATCATATAAAATTGAAACAGATGGAAATATGGGATGAAATTTTTGAAAAATATAAGAATAACAAAACTAAGAGAATGAGCACAGCAATGATAGATAAGGACGGTCAGGTAACCACTGATGAAAAGACCGCCTTCATACCTGAAAAAGTATTAATTGAACTAGCTAACACCTATCCCTATAAGGTAAATGTCAGGGGACCCCCCATATCACTAAGACCAAGAAAGATTCCCCACAAACTCTACACACAAACTCGAGCAGAATTTGAAAATCTGGTGGCCACAGGTGTACTACGACGATCCAACTCACCTTGGTCCTTCCCTGTCAGTGTCCTAGAAAAAAAGGATGGACGTGTGAGACTTATCTCAGACTTTAGAGAACTCAATAAGAGAGTGGAGGTCGAAACTTATGGGTTACCACATCTGACCGATGCAATGTTCGCCCTGAAGGGAAGTAGGCTTTACACTACTTTGGATTTAACCCAGTCATACTATGGGATACCACTCCACGCTGATTCTGTGAAATACTTCACTATATCATCTAATATGGGTTCTTTTTCTTATCAATGTTTACCGATGGGTTATGTCTCCAGCCCCTTTATCTTTCAAGCCTACATTGATACGCTCTTACAAGGAATACCAAACGTTCACGCATATATGGATGACGTTCTCATATATACTCAAACTGAAGAGGAGCACCAGATCCTTCTTGAAAAAGTATTGAAAAGATTACAATATTTCCACATCAGCCTTAACCCCAAGAAATGTCAGGTAGCACAGACAGAAATCAATTATCTTGGCTACACAATAGACAAGGATGGCCTAAGACCAAATGGAGATAAAATAAGTGAGATAATCGATACTCCTAAACCTAAAACTGTCAAAGAATTAAGGAGCTATCTGGGCAAGATTGGGTTTTACCGCTCTTCTGTGGTGGCCTTTTCAAATGTTACAGCTCCTCTTTATCGCTACCTGAAGGGAAAGCCTTACAGTAATCGTCGCATAAAGTGGGACCCCTCAGGGGAAAAAGCCTTTAAAGATAGCAAAGAAGCCATCCGGAACGCAAATGCTTTAGCTTATCCGAGCCCATCAAGCCCTTTCGAGATCATCATACACTCCACAAATACCGCCGCTGCAGCAGTCATTCTATCAACTGCTGACGGAGGCAAACCGATTGTTTTTTTTAGTATCCTTTTAGCTCCAATAGAGCGGACATATGATTACGCTGGCAAATTATTGGTGCTCTTAACTAAACTCTTGAAAAAATATGGATACCTTCTATCCAATAGGCCAATAAAGATATGAACACAATGCAGAGATGTAATACAAAAATATAATAAATGCAATAATGATAAAAATTATAATTTACGTGAAATTCGAAGTTTGAGCCTCTTGTCAGCATATCAGGTTTCATGGAATTTAATAACGAGAAAAAAAATCCTCTATGTGAATACTTGTTGATAAATGATCTTGATGAAGTTGAAATAGTTGCAAAAACTACGAATGAAGGCATTCCGAATGAAAACGAAGAAGCGCTACTTAAGCCCCGCCTCCCAAATGATCTGATTGGCTCAGACGAAGGTGAGCGGACCAATCAGTGCGACTCTAACAAAACCCAAATAGAAGGTGCTTCAGACATACCTGCCACCGCATTTACAATGGAAACCTTATCGCCAAGTTTAAAGAACCTAATTGCCCAAACCTCAATAAGAAATGTTGAGCTTCGTGCCTCCAAACCATAAATTCCCAAAGAAGGTACCGACGTCTAGTATCTTTAAATTGACATCATTTACCGCACATTCTTCACATAGATCTCATGCGAAAAATCTGTCGACGTCTCAAAAGGGTTTTAGCGTTAGAATGAATAGAAGCTTTAGAATTAAGTTGCAAAGAAATTAGAAAATTTAACCAGAGACCAAATAGCTGAATTAAAAGCAGATGAGTTAATAGTAATATTATATACCATAAATAACCCAAATAAATCTTATATTTAGATATTGCAATGATTGCCATTGTAGAGTTAATTAACACGCTTTCAGTGAAAGAAATTAACTATATATTTAAGAGATAAGTAGAGATTCAAAAGAGGAATCCATTCATTAAAATCATTATTAGCAGAGCTAATAGAGTTAACAAGCTCCTTAGGTTCCATTTAAAAAACCATGAATTTTGGTAATCAAAACAATAAGAATCATTTATTATGTTGACATTCATCATTAAGTTTTATGCTCGTTATTATTCCTTAGCACACAAGTCGCCACCCTCATTCAGGATTTATAGACACACCTTTACAGGGACCACCTCGTAGCATTTAATTCAGGTGATTCTCATAAGTCTTAAAAGCTGATAGTTCGCTGTTCGAACAAGATGCATCGCAGACAGTTAAGTGAGAGATGTATTCAGGTTCCTGTGCCCAATAATGTCAACTGTCCACAGATTGGCCGATGGATTCAACCCCATTTATAGCAATTATCGTTGAAGTTACCTTACAATTTCGAGATATAGATAATTCATATCGATATTATATGAAGCTCTACCTACCTGTCGGGGCAATACCACCAAGTATCTTTTCTAACCCTTATTAGATCGTTACTCCACTATATTTGGGCTTTTCCACTCAAGGACGCGGCCAAAGAAACAATTGTCCAGACTTTGATAAACCAGCTCATCCCCCACTGTGGAATTCCCAGCCGAATTGTTTCAGATAACGGAGCCAACTTTACTTCACATTTATTTGAGAGTGTGTGTAAGCTTGTTGGGGATCGTCCACTCCACAACCAGTACATATAATTGTCAAAGTAATGGAAAAGTAGAGATGGTAAATAAGATGATTGTCAACAGTCTTCGAACGATGTTAGCAGAGCCTGCCATGAGAACACAAGATTGGTTAAGCGTCCTTCCCTTTGTATTATTCTCACTCCGGCTCGCTCCATCTCCGAGAGTGGTTAATCATCCACCAAGTAGCTTAGTCTAACCGGCCATGAAAAATCAACCATACCGGACGTATCTTAATCGGGCACTATTACCCCTCCGAGGGACACAAATCATTTACGATTGTGTTCATTGATAAGACTAACTGAGTTAATGGGCCAAACCTCATTAACGCAAAAAACTTAAATTATCGAAAAAAAAAACATTTATTTTTATTTAGGCCCAAGAATCTTGAAAATAAGCTCGATTCTACTTGTGAAGAGTCAACAATACAACGTAGGAAAGTTATCGGCGAAATACCACCTCAGGCCCTATTGTGGTAATAAAGATCTAACCAATACAAGCAATGCGATCACATCATTAATAGATATAATAAAGTTACCGTCGTAGAAAGCTTTAGAAATGTTCAAATATATTCTACGAACCTCGATGTACTCACTCCTTTCAGTCCCAAAAACAAAACTCGTTAAGGAACAGGAAACGTAATGGAGTGAATGAGGATTACAAATGGGAGTATCTCGATGCGAAAAAAGAGATTAAAGACGTGATGTGGAAAGTATTACTTTAGTGTATACAACTGTAATTTGTCCAGAAAAATTTTGTGAAATATTAAATTTTATCTTCTGTTTACATTTTCCACTAACAGCTAGTTATATTCCGCTATTTCCTTCTATTCCACTTTCCTATGCATTTCATGTAATCATTGAGAGGAGTGTTCATAGGAACATTTGAATATAATCAAAATCTCACAGCACCTCACTCAGATTTTGTAAATCAAATGTCTCATGTCACAACCAGAGGTCACCACAACCTGGGCTTAAGATCCCATGACTAGATACAATTATTGTAAGTCATTAAGCATGTAATGACACGACATGGTGACACAGCCATGTGAGAGACTACTTTGCCAATTCGTGTGTACACCTCGCTAGATCTGGTGCCTCTCTTGTAAGTCTATTGTAACAATAGTAGGTTAATATTAGTCTATTTCCTCCCCATTGGGGGGAATGACCAAAATAATAGAGGGGAGACGCGGTTAGGGTGTATGCCACCGAAGCGTCCCGTGCCTATGGTATTTGGATTAGGCCTCTCCTGAGAGGGTAATGACTATAGAATAGAGTCTGTGCCATTTATTAAATTAAGTAGTGATTACGAGTGTAATATATGAATTTATTCTTACGATTTAATATTATAGTGATTTTGTATCTAAATTCATACCATCAATTCTGCAATTAAACATTTCTTGTAAATATCTCGAATATCGATTTAATAAAAGCAATTATCACAGAAATCTCTCATTACTCCATAACCGGCAGGTTAAGAGTATTTGAGAATTAAGATTTATAAAAGGCTGATCGAGAGCGATTGTCTCGATCATATCCACATATATATATATATATATATATATTATATATTATATAATATTATATATATATATATATATAATATATATTATATATATATATATTATATATTATTATATCATATAATAATATATATATAATATTAATGTGTGTGTGTGGTGTGTATATATCATATGTGTGTGTGTGTGGGTTATGGTGTGTGTGAGTATTTGTATATATATGTTGTGTGTGTGTGTGTGTGGTTATAAATATGTAGATGATATAATTTGTACATTCGGAGATGCTACAAAAGACATTGTGTGTGTGTTATATGTGTTTGTGTGTGTGTGAGGTGTGTGTGTGTGTGTGGTGTGTGTGTGGTGTGTTTGTGTGTGATGTGTTAAGTGTGTATATGGTGTGTGTGTGTGTGTGCTGTGTGAGTAAATTTGATGTGTGTTGTGTGTCGGGCTACAAGCATGCTCTAACAGGAAATTTATAAATTAAAGGATTTTTCTCGTTTTCAATTTTATTAAATCTTTTTGCATGTAGTAAATTTTATTGACACACTGCACAAAATGAGTTATGGAAAGTTAATTAATAATATATAACCATTTCTGAATAAGAGCTTCAATGTTATCTTATATATATATTAATGATATTCCAACTTCATTCAACTAACAATATTGAGCAAAAATTTCTTTTAGCATACGGTAACCTTTCTGGCCCTAGCTTTTTTCATCGCATCTCTTTGGCGGAACTTTAATTAAACTCGATGTTATACTCCTAATTAAATAATAATTCGCGTGATAAGAATATAGAAAGTAATAAATTTTTAGTTCTCTTACTACAAATAAAATCAGTGTGAAATTCTTTTAATATGTAATTTTAAAGCATAAAATATTTGCATGCATGAATTTACTCCAATCGGAAATGTCCTTAACTTCAAGAAAAAATGTACGCTTTTGTTTTTTTCGTTTTGCAATTTGTTGGTTGTGACGTCACGTCAGATATTTCTAAATGAAATTCCCCACTTTTCTCTTTTCTCATATTAGAATAAAGTCAAACTGAGTTTTTTTCTCCTTCATTTCATTTTGTAAAATACATCCAAAGTTATTTTTCTTCTATTTTATTTCTATTTGTTGGCAACTATCTGTCTTAATATCTCTTTCTTTAATCTTTTACTATGAACTTGTTTTACCTTTTAGAACAGGAAATTTTAACTCAAAGGTTTGATTTCATTTTTCAACTCGAAAAGAAAAAAAAAGTTCGTCTCATGATTAGAAATTGAATGGTCACGAACTTTTTCAAGGGAAAGGCTGTGACGAATGACGGCAAGATACGGAATTAGTCATTTGGATTGAAAGTCACCTTTTTTTCTGAGCGATTATTTAGAGATTTTTAAAATTCTTCGTTGCCTTCTTTTTTTTCATTTTAAGTTTTTATCGGAAATTTTACGGAAGATATTTTAAAAGCGTAAAAAACATACCCATAGATATTTTTGGACTTCGTTTATAGGAAAATTTTATTTTTCTTCACAAGCAATTGCACATTTTTTTTCAAACAATTTGATTCTTACCATTCATAGAAAAATATTTAACGCATACATTTATTTCAATTTCGTCTTTTATTTTTAAACATTACCATTTATTATACTCTATTGTGGGTATACATTTTTATAACGAGTTTTATTCTTATCAGGATTTTAAATTCGGGTTCTATAGCAGTCTCATGGGTGTCTCCGGTTGTCAGTTCATAAAAATTTTCTGAACTGCATGCGTTGCTCTCACAACTATATTACATATGTTTTTTTTTTTTTTTTTTTTTTTTTTTTTTTTTTTTTTATTTTTTTTTTTTTTTTTGTGTAATAATATTCGATTTATCATTTTACTGGATTTGTAGTCGGTATTAATAACTTTACAAGCTTTTTCATAAAAAATATTTTTTTTTGTATGCAGAAATCTTAAAAATTAAAGCAAGGTTTACTCATTTCTTTACTTTTACTCATACCTGCTAACTCGTAAATAATTTTTTTGTATATTATTATTATTATTATATTATTATTACATTTAATTATTATTATTATTATTATTTATTATTATTATTATGATTATATTATTATTTTAAAATTTTAATCTTGTCGTCTTTCTTGATGTTATTATTTTTTTTTTTAAGCGTTTTTTTTTTTTACTGCTAATTTATCTCAACTGACATTCTTCAGAAGGTTAGGATTATGAAAGAGTCACTCTAGGGGGACATCAAGCTTGTAGGACTAGAAACTAGTTCTAACAAGGAAACTAGAAAATAAATTGATTTTCCGTTTTTAATTTTATTATACATGTAAATAATTTTATTGACCTGCTTAATAATGAGTTATGGAAAAATTATAGGAATATTATGCTTCTTAAAACAATGTATATTAATGTTTGTATTTAAATCGGTTTTTTTTACAAGACCGAAAATTACAATGCATCTTCTGCATGTAACTTACAGACGCTAATCTTTCTTTTAATATATTTATTCCATATATATGTTCATGATGTATGCTTAGTCTTATATAAATATTATATATATGTTATATATTAATATATATATCTTTCTTTTAATATTTATTCCATGAAGTATATGTCATCAATACTGGCTATGCTTAATCCTTTAATTTAAAAATATTATTATCTTTACATTATTGACTTGTATTAAATAAACAAAAGTATGGGCATTGAGCCCACATTTCCAACTGTGTAGTTTCAATTTCTTAGGCACAACTCTCGATTATTAATCTTCAATATCAACTCGGCTTGGGTAGAAGACCCATGTAGAGTGACCTTGCATGAAATATGATATATTCATACAGAGTGTACGAGATGATGATTTGGATATGATGATGAATTAATTATGAGATAGAGTAAGTGTATACATATTCTCGTGATGATATGATGACAGGAAGGATCTGACTTACGGATGTTTGTATGGATGATTCACACTGGAGAGTGTACCGATGTATATCTATAGTAGATAAAAGCTGTGATCGTGTGGGCTCTCAGAGCGGAATATTTCTGAATATGGTAGAATCATTTATTACAATAATAAGAGTATATATCGTGGTGTGTAATATCGTAGATGAGTGATGATAAATACATATAGATAGATACGTGTAGTGGAATTAGTATTTATAGTGAACATAATGTGCTAATTTAAATAGATGGTAAATAAGTATGAAGACATCGTGATAAGTGAAATAAGTATGTGACCTCGTAGATATAAGCACAGTATATACATGTCATGGGTATATGATATACTCTGTACTGTTCTATGTCGAAGAATATCAATAGAGTTTTTAAGTAATATAGCTGAATAATGAGGTATATGTGTGTAGTAGTGATTCGATGTGCTAGTATAATATGAATGAGTAGAATTAGTAAGTATAAGTTTTGGAGATTATATAGGGAATATAGAGATTAGTTGATGTATAAGTGATATGTGATGTATTAGAGAGTAAACAAGAAATTCTGAATAGTAGAGTAACTAGATTGTAGTAGAATATGGCCGGTTCAAGAAAGATGTCAATAGTGAAGAATTTAGTGATGAGTATGTTTATTATATGTTTGTCGTGATCGAGTCTGGTAATCGTGATATATATATTATATATTAATATTATATTAATATATATATATATATATATATATATTATATATATATTATAATTTATATATATATATAATTATATATATATTATTAATCATATAATATATCATATATTTTTATATATATTAGGTTGCACCTGAATTTACCAAAATTTGAGCCGATACCGATACTAAGTACTCACTGTATTTTTTTCATTGCGTTACCGATTACCAAAATTTTTTGCCTTGAATACCGATTACCTCGATTACTTTTTATCCCTATATTGAGACCTAATTATTATATATATATATTATATATATATATATATATATATATATATATTATATTATATATATTATATATATTAATATATATATATATACTATATATTATATATATTATTATATATTATAGTTATGCAGTTAACATTAGGTAACTCCGCATCCGCGGAGCAGCCGCACATTATTAAAGATCCGCCTCCGCATCCGCGCTTTTCCCTGCGGATGTTGCGCGGATATTTATTGCGAGATTTGGATAAAGAAATTTATTAATAAAATACTTAAGATGATCTCACGCAAAACTTTAAATGACAGAGATTCATGAGAACTCGATTAACTGATGTATATTTGATGACTCATGATCTTCACTCATGAAGTGACCATAATAATGAGGTTCAACAGAGTCACATGAGATTATTGATGCAAAATATCAGCGCCTCTACTGCTTCTGTCTCCCGATGTTAAATACCATTAAATCTCAACGCTAAGGAAGAATTTTTGAACCATCTTCAAATAAAAATTTGGATGACGCGTTTAAAAAGAACATGAAAGATAGTTACATTAAAACTTGACTAAACATTACGCTTTAGTTCTGTGAAATTAATGACCTTCATACTATCTGCAACTTACTTATGAATCCCCGTTATAAGGCAAGTTTTTTTTGTAACTAATATCAATAGAACACAAGGTTAAATCGGTCACTTTTGTTCTTGCAGTCTTAGAAAAAACTTTAATCCGGAACTGTTCATTAATCGCCACCAATTAAAAAGGAAATGTAACTAAGAAAGTCTACAGACCACTAAATCTTCTTACATAGTAAATCAATAACAGATTTCACTAGAAGAATTTCTACAGTACAGTAGTAATGAAGAAACACAAGTATCATTACCACAAACAATAAATTATGTAGTGCAAATTGATTAAATCCTATCACTCCAAAAAAAAACGACTAGATACTATCAGTTTGGTGGAAAGTTAAGCAAAAATGTTTACCTACGCTTAAGTGTAAAACTTGCAAGGGGAAATATTTAGAGCCTGCCCCCCCAACAGTGTTTCCAATGTGAAGAGGACTATTCTAGCAATGTTGGCCATTAAATATATGATGAAACGAGAAACAGACTCTCAGCAGAAAAAGGCTGATAAAATTGATGTTTCTCAAGCCACACCTTCCTATTATTTACATTTCATAATTCATGGAGGGAGAAGTATTATAATCAGTGTGTGTAGAAATCTCGCTTTCATTAAGTCGGAGATGGGGAAAGAGGTGGTAGGGGAGTGCATTTGAGTTGGTGGTCAGCACCCTTGGGTGAGAGAACAATATATATTAATAGATTGTGGCATTGAAACTGAGAGATGAAATATATTAGGGAATAATGATAGAGATAATAGATTGATATATTATATATACTGATGAAGATATATATATATGATAGAAACATAATAGAAGCGCCTACGGCGTTACTGCGTGGACGTAATGGCGCTCATCACTCAGTTGCAGCGGATCCCTGGTGAAGTCGTAATGAGTATGATGAGTATAACAGATAAGTAGCCTCACTCGAGAGAGAAAGTAGATTGAGTAATGTAATTGAGATAGTCTAGGCTAACTGACTACGACCCGATAACATGTAATATTAATGACTCAATCCTTATCCGTACATGCATAGAATGGGCGTCTATAGTACTATGAGTTACAGTCGGCATCTGCACTCTCGCAGACTGCTCGAATATATATATGTATCACACTTGAGATAAGAGGATCATTTCCTTATCTAGCGAATTTGATAATAATTTGTGCATCATGGCGCATGTTGGATATGTATGAGATATATGATTATAATGATTATATAAAGATAAGTGACAGTCGCTCTCACTACTAATAGGCGGTTTATATTATATCATAATTATATATTATATTATAAAATGAATAAAATAATTTAAATAATATTAGGTTACCTGTATGCGTACACCGGCTCGCCTTTCTATTAATTAAACGATGTATATTTCCTCGTATTCTGTTGATTCTAGGCAATTGTGCGGTATTAAGTTGGCTAGATGTCGTGTAATTATAGATTTATCGCCATGTCAATCATAATGTACGTTGAGTTTTATAACGTAGTGGTACTGGAATGATTGCTCTGATGTTGCGCACGTCGCTGATGAGTGCGTGTGAAGCTCGCGCCAGGAACGTGTCTATGTTTGCTCAGCGTGCAATTAAAGATCATCCACGATTATAATTAGAATAAAATAGTGTTAAATTATAATTTCACGAGCTCATTCACGTAGTATTCTATATTGATAAAAGTCTGATTTCTTGAAGTGACTGGGCGTGGCATCGTCATGTCTCTTCTCTTTTCCTCTCGTGGTTCTCTTCTCTTGCCTCTCATCTTGCGTTACGATGTGTAGGTGCTGTCCTACAGGCGGAATTTAATTCACCTCGAGCCGTGCGTGTGACTATAGATGAACACGACTGCTGGAGTAGATCTGTATCCATGATGGCTCGAGACGCCTACCTTACTATAGTCTTGGTGTAGTGTATTCTATGGTAGTTCATGCGTTACGTTGATGGAGTATATTATAATTATATATATAATAATTTATATACATAATATATATAATAATTATATTATATATATTTTATAATATACAATTAAAAATAAACTTTAAAAATAAACTTTAAAATAAAATAAAGTTGTCTCTCTATTATTTATCTTAAAGATTAATGGCAACACTCAAAAGTTAATTATACGATTATGAAATGGAAATTCACTGATGCCTTCGAGCGACGATGTATCCTATATACACTCTGTGTTCTCAGTCCAGTCAGGCGGTGATGGTGATACGTTATCAGCGTAGTGATGCTTTCTATTCGATTGTACCGAGACGTTCAATCGCTGCTCCTACTCGTATAGAGCATGATCAAAACTGTTAATCGGATTAACAACTTAATGATTATGGCTATGTAGTGATTGACTATCACTTCTTGATAGCGATGTATACTGATTCTTGCGTGGAGATTTGATATATCGTGGTATATAATCATATTGATGTCATTCATTAATATTATGTCTTCTTAGTGATTGGCTGGTAATCCATCGTGTCCACTATTAGAAACTAAATTCTAGAGTTAGTGTGGATGTTGTGCGATATGTAGATTTTGACTATTTTGAGTGCCGATCGAGGACTATGTGAGTGTTGTCACACCTGGGTGTACCGATTGTCTTAAGCTTTAGTGCCTTATAGATAAGTAAAAGCGAGTGCAGAAGGTTAATTGTATGTTGTGATTCGGATCTGTAGTAAGTGATTGGAGTAATATAGGTGAATAAGATGGTGAATCGCACCGCTCTAGGTGATATATAGCCGTAGTTGTGATTAATTCTCGGTTCTATATATGTGTTTTCACAAAGTAGTCACTATATACATGACGGTGCTCGTGGGCGCGTCGTGATACGTAGTATAATCTGTTATATATAGTATGACTCTCTGCATAAATGATATGTAATCTTGAACTATGTATTATGCATACAGTTACTGGGAATAAGTGCAGCAGACTAATGTGGATATACTTGTATCTCAGCGCTAACCTCACTCCGTGTGTTATTATTCGTGCATAGTACTACTGGTATGTCACTTGTTGGTGTTATGTACGGTTGATGTAGTTATAAGAGTCGCCGGTTTGCCTAGTGTGTATTTTCTATATTTATTGATCTTAGTGACGCTAGTCATTAACCGGTATAGGTGATCTATGGATATACTTTAGCTTAATATATTATATAGTGATCTGTTTTCCTATATTATGTATATATTAGTAATAATAGAGATTAATCGCATGGTTTGCTATATTAGTTCACCCATGCCAGAAATAAGAGTGCGAGTTCGCCGCCTGTATAGTTTTACGGAATAGCTCACACTGATATATAGGTGATGAGGTAAGACGTTGGCACTACGTAAGAGTATTATAATAGTCAGGTGAAGAATAGTATAAGTATAGATGATAATGTGACAGCTATGGTGGCAACTCGTTCCAGTGAATGAGTGGTATCTATATGTCTGATATACTAGTTATAATATATTAATCACTGAATCTAGTGCTGCGTGCTATTAAGTGCGTTATATAGTCCTATTATACTGCATCTATTTTAACTTCTACAAAGATAATGCGGCTCTTGTTGTTTATGAGCGTGATTAATTGCGTTGGGCTGTATGAATTACTCCATATACCCCATTTAATTATAGGACGTATGGATAACATTGGTTCGTAGTGCGGTGCCCGTGCTGCTCGTTTCGTATGAGACGATATTTATTTATCTCCTTTCTAGTGCTTAAGATGGTACCCGTATTAGTCACTGTCTATGTTGCTAATTTAGCTATAATTTAACAGTTCAGTGTCACTCATAGATTATATATCTCTTCATTGGCATAGCATATATAGTTATCGTAAGTAACCTAGTCATGAATAGCAGTCTGTGTATTTTGATCACTAGTTCTCATGTGTGGATATCATTTCGATTGTGAGACTCTTATATAGTTACCGTTCGTATGCTCTATGAGGTGTATTGAGTGTATTTTATCCGCGTACTGCTCATCTAGATGCTATATTCTGTGCTGAGATGATACGAATAATATATAGAGTATAAGTATTGTGTATAATCTACCGTGCTATTAGTGATTATCATTGTGCATCTCTGTTTTTAAAAGAATGTGTATCGTTATATATTAATACGCTGAGTGTGGAGTAGCTCGTCCTTCATCTATTAGATCTAAGTGTTGAGATGCCTTAGTGCAGTGAGTCTTGCAGTGTACGGTCGCCTAACTCTCTATTAATATCATACCTCACCTAATAGTATAATAATATAGGTATATTAATATATATATATAAATATATATATTTATTAAATAAGTTCTAGTACCTATATATATATTGTCAGTGTCCTGGTATATTATACCTTTGCTCTATGTTGATATGCCTAATTGTCTACGTATTGGAGTCTCTACTCTTGAGGAATTTGGATAAGTCATGAGATAGTTTTAGTCGAATGTACTTTGAATGGATACGTTATCATACTAAGCTCTGATTAATAGATGCTCAAGATTGCTTATAATCACTCAATGCTATGCTCATGACTCATCTCTCTGGGGAATGCTAAGCGTTGCTAGCGTTGCTATAGGTAGATAATATGTCACGAGAGTTTGTATATCCTATTATCTTATCGCGTAGCATTAGTGCTACTACATTTGTGATATGACGATGGTGATGCTACCGTGAGCCGTTCGTGGATTAATACGTCGCAGTGTCGCTGCTGACTTAGAAATCGTTTAGATGTCTAAATACATGCGGTAGGATCTAGATAGAAGGACAGAAATTTATCTCTTGGTATATAACTATCTCATACTAAATAGTCGCCGTGGGATATACATCTATATTTAGTTAGCTTCTGATGGACCAATATACCTCATCATCACGTGTCTTAATGCTCTGAAGAGTAACGTACTGATCTGCAGATATGTTTCCGATGCAACTCTGTTTTAATGATGTCTGCTACTAGTGAGAAATGGTTGTGGTCTGGCTTACTCTCACTACTAACCAACGTGAAGATAGGATAAGATGTCTTCTTCTCGAGTATTCTCGGCTCATTAGTGAGGATCTCTCTGTGGTTAGTAGTGAAATTAATCATAGAAGGAGAATGTATGTGTGCCAGTGTATTCGTTATAAGTGGCATATCTGTCAGTTCTGGAGATGCGCCTTTGAGTGGATCCGTGCAGCTGATATGGTGATTTCCCCGTGGAGATCGCAGTATACGCAGCTTCTACTGCTGCTGACTAAGTTATAGCATATGCAGATTTATAGAACTCGCGCGATATAGTGTTAGCCTAAGAGGCAAAAAGAGCCTCACTGATGTGTCTCGCTGCGGTGTGCTCTCTTCTCTCTCTAGCGTGTGCTGGAACTTGATAATAGATACTCTGCATGGGAATGCAGTACGTATAATTTTAATCATGCGTACAGTGCGAAGATGTCCATATGTCGAATAGAATGATAATAAATACAGGTGCTCGTATGTACTGTGAAAGATAGATTTCTCCTAACTGGAAGATACTCTGTGACCTAATGTCATCTCATCTATTTCACAGATTACCGAGTAGATACTATTATCTGCTCCATGTAGTAGCGGTAAATCTTTTATACTATCATTGCGGTGGAATAATATTCTTTTGTGGTATTTGTGCTCATAAGATGCCCGCGAAACCTAGGTAGGTAGAGTATTATAGTTGTACTGAGAGTTTGTCTCACGCTGCTCTCTCAAACGATGTAGCCGTAGCCACACGAACATTCGCGCGTCGTCGTATGTCGAGTTGACTTAAAGTGTGACGGATGTGTGTGTTTTATCATAAGAGTATATAAGCGAGAGTAATAGTAGTAAATATATAAGCTGTAATATATCGGTCTATATAGAGTAAAGATGGATGTGCTCCTCGCTATAACGGTGCTTAATTAAGCTTATTATTACACTTAGTGCGATATGCTTATATACTCTAAGGTAAAGTTTATTAGTGCACGTGTAGCAACTGTATTTGTGGGCTTGCTAGACGTTGACGTATTAATCCTCCGAGATGACATATAGTATAATATAGCAAATGGAATGAGTATGCTAGCGATTTCTTCTCCTTTAATCATACGACAAATAGTCGTGCCGCTGTGCCAACGAATATACCACAAATCAGCGCTAGTTATGTTAATTGTATCTGATTGAAGTGTTTTCCTAATGAGAAATCATCACTTTTCTCCGTAAATTTTCTGAGCTTTTAGCCTTTTTTTACTGATGACTCCAGTGTATGGTGTATGCTCACTCTGGTTTACTCTTGAAGTGTGTCTCTCTTGTGAGAGTCTATAGTCGTCGCATAGTCTCTTCTCTTGTATATATACAGCCATTAATGGCCTGTAGATAAAGTATGAATGTCTCATAAACATCGTGTTTCTACTCTGCGCCTTCTCCTGCACTAGGGACCCGCACGCGTTCATCTGGGTTTGCTCTGATGTTGATTTCTCATAGACGCGGGATAGATTACTCAGGTGCTATTCTATGTCAGTAGTTCAGACGCTCTCCTCCCTTAACCTATAGATATTATCCGGCGAGGATGGTGTGTTTCGCTGTCCAAGTGACTATTACGTGCCATCCTCCATGGGTACGACCGAATCTTCTTAGAGTAATGCAATGGCTGTTGCCGGGATGCGGCCGCGTCTACATTTGGATTGTAAATCATTTTAATGGAACATTAACTCTAGGTATATGATTGTACGTTTATATCCAATGTTTCTTTCCTTTTCAGATCATAAAACTATTTTAAACAAAAACTTTCTACAATGCAAGGTTTCTTATATATTTTCATTAACAACCAACTGCTAATTGGCCAGTTTCTTAAGATTAAAGAAGATCTCCATGATGAACTTCGAGGTCACATTAATCTGTTTACTACATTATAAATGCTGTTACACGACTGTAACGTCGCTATGATAGGTACAAACTTTCGCAATAACTAAAGATTGCGAGCCTTCAAAACACTACTATACGGACATTTTCCTTTCGAACTAAATCTCCTATCTCTTTCAACCAGAGAATTTATCTGTCAGAGATCACTATGAACTCAATACCTGTAGTCATTCTTTCAAAATTCTCCATTTTTCAAAAATGCAGTTCTCATAGTGGACGAGTATGAATCTTATAAAAATATATGTGGTTGAACTCAGTTTATATATAATAAAACACTTCTTTAACCCTACCAATCTTAACGAAAATCCCATAGGATTTCTTTGAGGACACTCCTGATTGCCTGTCAATCTACATTGCCCTGAGATCTTCGTGCAAAAAACGTAACACGATTCTTATTTAGAGGTTTTACCTTTTGTTTGCAAGCAATTGGAATTAGCTCTTGTGATGGAGCCCGTCGATTTCGGATAATAACATAGATATAATTAAAAAAAATTGTATATTTACATAAAGAAATTGATCAGTAAACTATTGTGATGGAGGTTATCGATTTGGAAGAAATTTAACTTAAAGTAATTCAATTTTGAATGAAATATTCGACCACGCCGTTCATTTTTTTTTGTTTGCCATTTCTTTCGTATAAGAACGTAAGAGTTAAATAGTTCAGGCAATCACTGAAATAGCAACTTAAGAATTACGAAATTCCTTACGTGGTGGTAAAGCATTTCTGCGATTTTTGCGCTAAGTTTAACCAAAAACGAACCGCAAATTCGAGCATTTTACGTTTCGTAAACCCCAAATGCAAAAACGAATACACGCCTTATATTAATGACAATACAGTTAGGTTAGATGCAGCTCCGGTCTCTCAATAACTTTTTTTGATCGCGTACCCCTAAAGACGAAAATAATTCTAAGTTCTAGTAATATATAATATTGTAATATATAATATATATATAATATACTGATATATTTATATCATATTAATATATATATATATATATTTATATTCATATAATATATATATTATATATTAATTATACTATAATAATATATAATATTATATATATAATATATTATAGAATTATATAGTATATATATATATATATTATTAATTATATATATATATATATTAATATATATATAAATTATATATATTATATATATAATATTATAATATACGCGGGACATTTTTCGTAATGCATTCATACCCGATAACAATAATGATAAACTACTTTCATTTTTGGTAAATGCTTAAGCTAGGGCTTTGGTTTTATTGGGGTCAATAACCTTAATACTTATCGGTAGTGTATACTTATCCGTGATTGTAACTATACACGTGTAGGGAACTAAAATGGCAGAATAAGAGCCATAGCAGATGACCATAATTACGAAATAGGCCTTAGTATAGCCAATCATGATTGGCAAGCATACCAATCAACTAACGAAACATCCCATATTGACTGTATAAGTCGTAGCTTGACAAAGACCGTCACAATGGAAAAGACATCGTTAGAGAAGAGGAACGTGCCATTAGTAGAGTTAGTTCACTACTGTACAGAATCTCAGAAGAAGCAGGCGCATTCTCATAGAGACAGGTGGTATATATTTTCAGCAATCTATTCGGATGGATAATAACCAATCCGGCGATGGTCTCTCAGTCAGAAATCCTCGTCGTCATGTGAGACTTCAGCTGGCGCAATCCGTAGACGGACATTGAGAATCTAAGGGTTCGCGCCTAGAGGGGCCGCGTCTCAGAGGTATCGATGTATGACACGAATTCCTCCATACTGGGAGTCTTACGTTTGATCGTTTCCAAACAAGCAGTACGATGGCTACAACAACTGAGGCTCGGTTGAAGGTCAGAAACTGTGGCCCTTTCAGAGGCG
Source organism: Trachelipus rathkii (assembly GCA_015478945.1). Taxonomy (NCBI): domain Eukaryota; kingdom Metazoa; phylum Arthropoda; class Malacostraca; order Isopoda; family Trachelipodidae; genus Trachelipus; species Trachelipus rathkii. The sequence continues at coordinate 4,404 of JABUQX010074643.1, read as the reverse complement.
TTGAACGTGAGAATGAGGACAGAATGAACAATGGAGTATCTCCACTCCCAAGTACTTATTACAAGATGGTGCGACATGGCGCATCGAGCGGTCGTGCTCACTGATCAGGGAGATTCTTGGTTGCGATTTCATTTTATACACAAGCGTATGATATTGGCATACTCACAGATGAGTCGAGGATTCACACTGCATGGACAGATGGACGTCGTGACGAATTTGGGAGAACGTGCAGCTAATATGAGCACTTATTTCTGCTTGCCTAATATCCCACCAATGGCATTCGCTACACTTAAAACGCTAATAAACCATAGGTTGAAAGTATGCGGAAGAGCATTCTCCAAGAGTATATACTGCCTTTCTGACTTGTCCTTCTAAATTGGCTGGCTTTTTTGTTACTCCATGACATCGCCACACAGCACACTGCACAGGTCGTCCAACGGTAACTACAACAGGTAGGGATCAGACCTTTGCCATTTCTGGACGGTCGAAGCTCGGACATGAATCCATTTGTAACATGTATTGGTATTGGTTGTGTGATAGGTGCCTTCGCAGCAACCGTGAAACAGCTCGCCTACATTTCAGGGAGCTTGCAAGACCGTCCATTGACAACATCTGCAAGGAACATTCTCCTAGAAGGCATCAATTCTATCAATGCCGAATTCGCTTGAATGGAAGTTAGGAGGGCCAGAGGGTGCTACTAAAATCCCTATTTTTAAGACACCTTTATGGCTGCATTTCACATATAGAATTTGTAAATATTTGTGGTAAATTTAAAAATATGTCAAATTCAATATTTTTCTTCTCGTTCTTCTGATTTATTTTTCCATTAATTCCCTACACTACTAGTCGTTTACATTACGGCATTGGTATCGACATCGGTTCATAACCCTGGGCAACATCTCTGTGGAGGTTAGGATATGACTTTATCCTAAATAAATAGATCAATACCCTAGCCCTACGATTCCCAATATGTAAGATGTTTAAATTATATATTTACATGGTGAGTGGTGACTCAGTCATTAAGTTTTTGCCGCGTATATAGTTATGTATATACTATTCATACCTCAATATGTTTATACGTATATATTCTGAGTATAGTTATTATTTAATAGTATAGTAGCGTACGTTTATACAGTTATAATAATTTATTGTTTAGTATATATACATATACATTAATATATTTATATATATTTTATTATAATATGGTATATAATATCCTGCACTCGCACTTGATACTAAGAGTCATAGCACTCGCATAAGTGATCGTTGAGGCTACTCTTTGGTTTATACATGACGTACCTCAAAGTATTCATCTCTGCGCTCCCCTCCCGTCGGGTACGCGTATTCCCACTTGGAGCCCACTTTAGTGTTAAGATAAGATACTGGACAATTATCAGACAAATTGCGGATATATATATATTAATGTATCTAGTATATATATAGATTAAGATATCTGGTTATAGTATATATATATTATAATATCTTATATATATATATATATATATTAAATAATATTACATCATATAAATAATATATATACTAATATATATATTATTATATAATATTTCATATATAATATATATATTATTATAATATATATATAATATATTAATATATATTGAACACTTGAATGGCGTTATTTATAAATATTAAAACAAATACTGCACAAGCATAAGAAAAAGGATTTTTAAATTTCTAGAAAGGTTAAAGCTGTTTCATCATCGTAGTCACTCTGAGAATAAATTTTTAACAGATTCTTTGTACCGGAGAGCAGAGGGGGCTGGAAAAGCTCCCTGTCTTTATCAAATCTTGCTATTCGTGGTGGACGTATGGGTTGATAATGTTTCAAAAGTACTTTTCAATACAAACACCACGTCCTGCAGCAATGCGGGACATGGTACGTGATATATATATAGTAGTATATATAACTATTATATATATTTATATATATATATATATATATTATTATATTAATTCATATATATATAATTATATATATATATATATATATATATATATATTACCGTAATTGTTAATATATATAGATATATATATATATTATACTATATTAATATATATATATATATATAAATTTATATATATATAAATATATAAAATTTATATATATATATATATATATATATATATAAATATAATATTAGTATATAATATATAATATAGTGGATGGGTAAACTGCCCTCGGACACTTAGAATTGGGGCAAATGCCCTGGATTTATCCTGGGGATTTGTCATTATTATGGGGATTTATTAGAGGCATTCTTATATACTTTTAATATATATATATTATATATACTATATAATATAATATATATATATTATATAATAACCTATATATTATATATATATATATATATATAAAAAGAAAATGTATGGCATATTGCTGTGGATACGATATGTATATTCTATTGTATTCTTATAGAATATCATCTGCCTATTTATATATTACATATATATTATATATATATTATATATTATATAAGATATATATATATATATATATATATATTATATATTTATATATATACTATATATATATATATATATATAATATATATATAATATATATATTATAAATATATATATATATATATATCCATATAAATGATAATTATTATATATATTATTATATATATATATATATATATATACTTATATATATATATATATATCTATATATAGTATTACATTATATATAACCGCTCAATACTGTTTTATATTCAGAATTTAAACATTATCTTTATGTATTAGGTAATAGTATAGACGATATGTATTATATACTCAATAAATATATATATATACATATATAATAATATATATATATTATATATATATATATATTTATTATTATATACTATATATATATATAATATATAACTATATATATGTTGTATACATATATATATATATACTGTATTTATATGTTATATATATATAATATATATATATATATATATATATATTATATATATATATATATATATATTATATATATATATATATATATATATATATATTTTATTAAAATATATTCATAATATAATGTAAGTGTTATTTTTTAATTAATATTAAATATAATTATAAAATATTTTTAAATTAATTTTTATAGTACTATATATATATATAATATATATATAACTATAATATAAGGTACGGACATGCAGAAATAAGAGGAAATCTGCATTACGGATAATAAATAGGGATGCGTGCTGTTACGTAGCTGATTTGAAATGAATGTGAGGGCGTGTTTTGGAGGAGCACTTCGAAATATTCTGCATTGAACAATACGCACTAATGAAGAGATATGAATAAAGTGAATGTTTGTTGGGCATGTATGTATCACCATGTGTGATATGTACTCTGCTCATCCATAGTTGGGCAAAATAAGTTTAGTTGTGTAGTGATTACTATATTTACCTGATCATATATCTGAAAACGTCTGGATCTAGTCAGAGTGGTCTCATATATAGAACCTGGCACAGAGACTACTGTTAGTAACATAAGTGTGGCGAGGTACGACCTAGAGCCTGCGAGGCGCGAAAGGTGCAGACCATAAGGAAATATATGCGCTCTCAATCTGAGTGACCAGCAAGGATATATCGCATGTAACACTGAATCCATTAAGCTACTGCGTAACGCGGCAAGCCTGCTATGTGTCGACGTAAAACGACATGTATATATTGTGCCGAGACACGGATGGTGATTGATTAGATTTATGGAAGTTTTGTAACAACAGCGAATTTATAGAATGGGGGTTATAGTTCCGAGTATTGCAACGAGTGAGAGACAGCACCGCGTATCATCCAAAGTATTATACGGATAGGAGGATACTTATAACTGTCCGGACATTATAGGCGGAATTATGATTATACAACAACTATAAAGTGTTGTAGAGAAGGATATAAACTTGGTTATATGTGGTCAAAAGAGTGAGTACGATGTAGACTGAAGGGACACTGATTGCTGTGAAGACAACAAGGTGCTTTAGAGTCGGATAGGGGTATGTGGCATCCAATCTTCTTTACCATGAAACCAAATGATTGAGAAAAAAATGATACAGAAAGAAGAATAAATTGTACTTTTAGGTCTTTATGGATTTGCAACCAAGGTGTAGTGATAGGTACAATTAATTATGAAGTCATGTGGCAGGTGCTATCGAAATCATGATGCTCGTTGGTAGAGGCTCCTGAATGGAACAAAAGTTATGTGATATGACGATAGGGGAACAGTTGTGTAAGTAATAAATGAATCAAAGTGATTGGTCTTATATTTAATAGACTTGAGTGAGGCAGGATGTTTCAGACTCATTGGTTAAATTCAACTCTTTGTATGTGTAGATGGTTATGAAGATTTAGATATAGGTATAAAGCGTATTTCCTTCTCTCT
>JABUQX010074642.1:42500-55000 GCA_015478945.1 Trachelipus rathkii | reverse complement strand
AATGTCACTCTTCATTTTATTCAAAATGTACAACAAATTAAACATTGTTAAGGACTTTTTTTTAATGAAATAAATTGTAAAAAGGAAAGCTATTTCGTCCCGGACACGCGAGACCTCTTCAGGCTAAAGGACTGGCTTTCTCTTTTCATCTACATTCAATTTCAACGGTTCTGTCAGTTGTTTTCCTTTTTTCTTCATGGTGTTGTTGAACAATTTTGATGTTTTCCACCCGATATTCATCTTTTGTATAAATCTTCTTAACTTCAACGGGATGTTTATTGTGTTGTTACTATTATAAATGCAAAAGGATTCCAGGATTTTGCGATGGTTCCTGTGATTGATATTTCTGATCATCTTTATATTGTTGATATTGATAGAGTGGCCTGTGTTACGACTATTAACTTGTTAAAGCTGAATTTATGCTGTCCTTTTGCAAGTCATCTGTATGTTGATTTTTTCTTCTTTGCAATTCCATGGTTCTGCAGACTTCTTTTTATTGCAGGTATTGCAGGGGAACTAGATATATAAGCTTTTGAGGGAGATTTTCTTTTCGTTTTTGGGGTTTGAGAATGTTTTTTTAAGGTGATGTTATTTTGATGGAATGAGGGTAATATTTTTGGTAATATTTGTTTTTAACGAATATAATGGTATTGAGGAATTGGTAAAAAGGAGGTGTTTCTATTTTTCGGGGGAAAGGTTCTATACCCCTTTTTTGCTTTGTTAAATGCTTTTGTGATAAAAAACTCAGGTAGTAAAGTGATTTTAAAGTATTGTGGATGTATTTAATTTCTTGTGTGCTAGAAAAGGGGGAGAGCATATACGAAAGGCACGGAGAAATAGAGATGACAGAAAAGCTATTTTGTGTTTGGGGAATGATTGATAGCCAATGTACTATAGTTTGGTGCGAATGTGTTTTTCTATATATACGTAAATTGCAAGTGATTTGTTTAATTCATTTGATTAAGGCTATCGAGGAATGGGATAGAGTTGTTGGAAGGCATTTCTATCGTATACTGAACTGAAAGGATGAATAGAGTAAATATAGTTTAGGACATCATTAGGGTTGGTGTTGTGAGGGAGGGAGACAAAAATGTCATCTACATATCTAATCCTTAAACTATTGTAATAAAGGGTGGGGTAAAATGTGATAAAATTCTATCTAATATTCCCAAACACCAAATAAGCTGTTCTGTCATTCTCTATTTCTCCGGTGCCTTTCGTAATGCTCTCCCCCTCTTTTAGCACAAGAAACTAAATACATCTACAATCCTTTCAAATCACTTTACTATATCCTGAGTTTTTCATCAAAAAAGCATTTAACAAAGCAAAAAAGAGGTAAGCACCTTTCCCCGAAAAATAGCAACATCTCCTTTTTACCAATTCTCAATACCATTATATTCGTAAAAAAAAAAAATTACCAAAAAATATTACCCTCATTTCATCAAATAACATCACCTTAATAAACATTCTCAAACCAAAAACGAAAAGAAATCTCCCCCAAAGCTGAATATATCACATCCCCTGCAATACTTGCAGTAAAACATATATAGGTGAAACCATAGATTTGCAAAGAAGAAAAAATCAACATAAAGATGACCTGCACAAGGACAGCATAAACTCAGCTTTAACAAGTCTAGGCGTAACACAGGCCACTCTATCAATATCAACAATATAAGGATGATCAGAAATATAAATCACACGAACCATCGCAAAATCCTGGATCCTTTTGCATTTATAATAGTAAAAACTACAATAAGCATCCGGTGAAGTTAAGATAGATTTTCATACAAAATGAATATCTGAAAACATCAAAATATTTCAACAACACCATGAAAAAAATAGCAGACACTGAAACACACTTGAACTGATTGAAGATCAAGAAAGAGAACCCCAGTTCCTTAGCCTGAAGAGGTCTCGCGTGTCGGGGCGAAAATTAGCTTTCCTTTCTAAATTTAATTTCATTAAAAAAAGTTGTCCTTTAAGCAATGTTTTTATTGTGTAACATTTATAATAACATGAAGTGACACCTAAAATAATACTAAAAAAGAATCCAAGGGCTTCCCCACTCTAAAGTAAATATATCACTACGCCAAAGTAGTTCTTAATATATATATATATATATATAATATATATAATATATATATAAATATATATATATATATATATTATATATATATATATATATTATATATATATATATTATATAATATAATATATAATATATATATTATATAATATATTATATATATATATAATTTAATACTTTATTCTTCTAGAAAATCATTTATTTTCTAAAAATTTCTTTAGAAAATATTTTTTTAATTGAATTAATTAAATGTATTCTTTTTTATAATTTAAATTATTAAATAATTGAAATTATTTAATTTTCATTCTAAGTTTTAAGACTTTCAGTGTTTTTGACTTACATTTCTAATTTAGCTAACCCCGGCCCGGCCCCGGCCCCGGCCCCGGCCCCGGCCCGGCCCGCCCGGGCTAAATTAGGCAGCACCCGGCCCGGCAAAATTCCAGCTCCGGTCGGTCCCTCTCTGCGAGTGTATGTCTTGTATCAAGTGGAGTGCGATATATATTTATATATTATATATATATATTTATATATAATATATTATATATATATATATATTATATATATATATATATATATATATATTATATTATATATTACTAATATATATATATATATATTATATATTATACATTATATATATATATATGCATCACCCGTAAATAAAATTTAAACTCTTTCATATTGGAAAATGTAGGGCTAGGGTTTGGTTTTATTTGGTTCATACCTAACTCGGGAGTGTTGCACAGGATTATAAATGTATAAACCGTATGTAACACAGTGGTGTAAACTGTAAGGGAATTAAATGGCATAATAAAGAAAACAAAGAAAATATGGATATGATGATTTTATCAATATTCTACAAATTACCATGTGAAATGCAGCATAAAGGTATCTTAATATAATGGGTTTGTACCCCATCTGGGCCCTTCACTTCCTCAACGAATCGGCATTGAATGAAATGATCTTGGAGAATATCTCCTGCGGATATTGTCAAAGCGTTGCCAAGCTCCCTGAGTATGGAAGGAATATGTTCACGGGCTGGCACAGGGGTACCCCGCAATCCCAAACATGTTCAGTGGGATTCATGTCCGGGCTCCTCGCAGAAATGGCCAGAGTTTGACCCCTACCACACTGTTGTTAGGTACCTTTGGACGACTGTGCGTGTGCTGTGTGGCGTTTCATGGAAGTAACAAAAATGGACGCCAATGAAGTAGGACGCGAAAGCGCTATTACTCTTGGATGATGTCTTCCGCATACCTTTTAGCCGTTAGCGTTCCTCTGCTCACTACATGCAATGCCGTGCGAGCACCCAAACAAATGCCTGCCCACACCATCACAGAGTCACCACCTCCAAAAGGAATCCTTTTGGAGATATTGCAAGCAGAAAAGTGCTCACCTGCACGTCTCCAAATTCGCTGACGTCCATCTGGTCCATGTAGTGGGAACCTCGACTCATCTGTGAGTGTCAATCTCCATACGCTTGTGAAAAATGAAATCGCAACCCGATGCTCCTTGATCAGGAGAGGGCCGATAGCAGACCTTGTAATACGTACTCCACGTTCATTCTGTCGTCCTCTCACTGTACGCTCGGAAATTAGCACATGTCTGACCTCACGGAGCCTGTGTTGTAGCTGTACGCTTGTTTGGAAACGATCACGAAGCACTGCCAGAAGGAGGAATCCGTCATGTCTCTCGGACGTCACCGTCGGGAGACCCTGACCATGTCGTCTACGGTTGCTGCCAGTCTCCCTGAACCAACGAAGGATTCGACTGACTGTCGTTTTGTTTTTTCCCGAGTTGCTGAGCCACCTGTCCTCTGAGAATGGCCTGCTTCAGAACAGTGTGATAACTCCTATGTCATGACTTTCCTCTTCTCTGACGATGTCTTTCGCTTGTGACAGTCTTTGTTAGCTACGACTTGCCAGCATTGGTTGTTTTTTTCGCTTAGTTTGGTTGGTGTCTTGCCATCTTGTTCTCCTATGAACGTAAACTTTCGGGATTTCGTAATTTGGTTGGTTGTCTTTATTATGACATTTAGTTCCATACACGGTGTAGTTACATACGGTATACACTCCGAAGTTAGGTATGACCCAAATAAAACCAAACCTTAGCTCTACATTTTTCCAAAAATGAAAGTTTACATTATATTTACGGTTGATGCATTAAATTTGTCCATATATATATATAGTATATTATATATATATATATATATATATATATATATATATATATATATATAATATATATATATATAATATATATTATATATATATAATATATATATATATATATATTATATATATATATAAGTATATATATATTATACATATATATATATATAATATATATACTATATATATATATACTATATATATTTATATATATATATATATATATATTATATATATTATGATATATATATTATAATTATAATATATATATATCTATATTATAATATATTATATATATATATATATAATATATAATTAATATACCTATAGGGGTACAACTTAGAATTATTTTTGTTTTAGGGGTACGCGATCAAAAAGGTTTGGAGACCGCTGATCAGACTGTGGTTTTTTCTAAAGAGTTTTTTAATGTGTTTCGTTTTTCATTATTGGCTTGAAATCAACTAGCTGTGTGCAAATATCTGTTTTGCATCAAAGAAATATATACTATATATTATATATATCATTATGATATAATATATATATATATATATATATAATTTATTATATATATATATATATATATATATATATATATATATATATATATTTATATATATAAATATAAAAAAATATATTATATATTATTTCATCATATATATATCAGCTCAACCTTTTCACCCCCTAAATGAAATCCTGCCTACGCCATATAATATATATATTATATATATATTATATATATATTATTAAATTACAGGAAAAGTTATAGAATGAGGTTGGTTAAAATTTTTTTTTGTGTTTCTTGTTAAGTTTGGTACCCAAACTTGGGTAGGGAGATGTGTCATAGCGAGGATTAACCAACTAAAGAACAGATGACATGGACTAAGATTTTTGAAAAGTTTGTTTAAGACCAGATTGCGCAGGTACAGGAAGTTAAGGAAAAGCCCCGTATCGGTATGTATAAGATTTGATTAAGATTTTATTTAAAGGTTGTTATTTTGTTTACAAGTGAAACTAATAAGTGTTATTTTTATTTCTAGGGGAACTAATGTGGGGGCGATATGTAATTCGAGCCTGAAAAGTTAAGATATAGTTGAGACGATGTTTCGTGTCTCCCAAGTGCATCATCCAGAGTTAATGATAGTTATTGGAGTTAAGAACAAAGGTGTAACATTGAAAGCCACGACAGATTTGCTCAGGGAAATTCTTGATTTAAAAAACGATAGTAACTTGTACGGCTTGAAGTGTCAGATGGTTGCCATGGTTACGGCGTTTTGTCAAAAAAAGCCGCATAAAAGTTTATAGTTGCAGAAGGTGTTTTATTTTGGTAAAAGGTATTTTTAGATTTTATACGTCATATATGTTAGCTTTAAGGTTACTACTGAAAAACTGTTATAGCGTATGTTCGACTCGTAAAGCCATGAATTGATGCCAACCGATTTATTTGTTTATTGAATTGAGTATTGTAGTTCCTGATTTGTATTTATTATTGTTTTATGAACTGCTACTGGTTTCTTGAGTTACTTGAGTTATTGTCTATGAAAATTTAAATTACTGTTTAAGAAACTGTTATAAGTATAAACCGGTCTAAAATTGTTTATCGAATTTGAAATGAGTATTATATTTTCTGGCTTGCATATATCTCGGTTTTGTGAATTGTTACTGGTTCCCTGATTTACTGATGTTACTGTTTATGGAAATTTACATTACTGTTGTGTTTGTAAGGCCACGAATTGATGCTAACCGGTTTAAACTGTTTATTGAGTTTGCAATGGATATTATATTTTTGATTTGTATATATTACTGATTTGTGAAATTTTGAATTGTTACGGTAGAGACTGTTATTATGTACCTTCAAATGATAAAGCAACAGCTTGTGTTACTGTTTTATGAAAAGAGAAAGTTTAAATTATTTGAGAATGGAATAAATTAAGAAAATCCCGAACTATTTTATATACCTCCGCGTATCAGCACAACATAAGAAAGGTTACTGTTATTATATGTATAAGAATTACCAACCCCACCGATAATTTATAAGTTATAATATTTATATGAATATATACGGTTAATGGAAATTGCAACGGTAAATATATATATATATATATACTATATATATATATATATATATATATATTATATATATTAAAATAAATAATATTAATTTAATATAATATATATATATTATATATATATAATATATTAGATATATATATATATATATATATATATATATATATATAAGTTTTCAAAAGTTGAGAGATTTTAACGCCTTAAAAAGATAATTATATGTTTTCAGATTCAACTTACCCATTTTTAAGGTGTTTCAGAGTCGAAGGCCATGTTAATGGCCGACATGCTTCAGGAATATCGTTAAAGTTGTTAGATTTTTAACGCTTTAGGGGCCAAATTATTGCTTGCGAATTCATGTGGCACACTCTTAGAGGTTAGGGAACTCTATACATAAGTAAATTCAAGTCAATGGTCGACATGCTTCAGAAATTTCCTTAACTTTGACGGATGTTAACGCTTTATGTATCGAATTAGGGGTTGACAGCATTTTTGGAATCGATGTTAAAGAAAGGGTTGAACAGGAGCTGGAGTCAAACTTTGAAATAAACATATAACTCAAGATAGGTGTGGTTATATATGTATTCAATGATGTAGAACATGAATAACATAGTTTCAGAACTCTCAAAGATGTCCGAGAGGTTCCCCATATTGGGGTTTTGAGGAGGTACATACGAAAAAAGGTGAAATAAATTACAGACTACATAGATGATGCTGGAGTAGGAGTCAGTTCGACCCCTGCAAGGAGTTGGAGTAACGATGAAGGGGGGGATACATGACTGAGTACTGCAGGGTTTGAATCAAAACTAGCATTAGACTTGTGTAATGTATGTTATATCAAACCTTGCATAAGGATACATGCAGAGCTCGTATAAATAGAGTCCTACATTTTATTTCATACTGATACATCTTATTTTAGAAAACCTGTTTCAGTACTAAAGATTTTGAAAAGATTTTGTTTTTCAAACATTTTATGTGTTTTTTTTCCGAAAAAGTTGTTAATTTTTTTAATAAAAACATGCTTTTTATCGACCCTAAAGCAGTAAAGCAGTAACGCGAGCAGCCCCTATATGGCCTCTCCCACCCTGCTATGCTTTACTGCTTCAAGTCCTATCTGAACACACATTTTAAGAAAAAACAACTTCATAATATATATTATAGTATAATATATATATATATATATATATATATATTATATATATATATATATATATTATATATATATAATTAAGTGATAAGTATATATATATTATATATAAGTAAATATAAGTACAGCTACTAAATGGAAGGAGTTGATGCCAGAGAAGGAGTCGACCCGACTCCGAGCGGAAGTCAGATGTAGATGGGAGGAGTAGTAGTTATTATTAGTAGTAGTATTAGTAGTAGTACTATTAGTAGTAACTATTAGTAGTAGTATAGTAGAATGTTTTAGTAGGTATATGTTGAAACATCCAAAATAGGTCATAGTTTATGCAATTAAGTAACTTATATTTTCCCTTTTCTATTCAATAATATAAAACGTTTTTATTTTGCTTAAAATTTTACTAAATTTTAGTAAAAATATCAAATAATCAATAGACCAATGGATCAAATGCTAATCAGACACCCTCCCTATCCTCCCCTGCTAGCCGCGATCTATTGATTAAGTGATTAAAATCATGATCAATTGATTAAAGTTATAATTAAACAATTATTTGTATAAACTCCATATAAAATAATTATTGTACGAACATTACATATAATTAATAAAACATTTTTTATTTTGTTTAAAGTTTTTCTAAATTAATCAATAGATCAATGGATCATACGCTAATCATCCACATATACCAGCCCTTCCCAAATCACCGTGATCCATTGATTAAGCGATTAATGACATGATTAAGTGATTAAAGAGTCCTGATTAAACTTAATTATTGGTACAACGTAACAAAAATTTGCACCATTTATAAACATTACATAAAATTTTTAAAAACATTTTATGTTTATACCAAATTTTTTATTCTTTTTTATTAAAAATATCAACTATAAGTGATTAAAGTCATATTTAAGTATCAATGCGGCACAAACATTACATAAAAATAAGTTCTTTTGTATGATTACAACATAAATTTTAGTCTTTTAATGTTTTTAACGTATCTAACACACCTTACGTACGGATAAATTGCTAACATTAACAAAATTCAAAGCCTAATATCTGTAAATAGCTAACATCACTTTACGAAACTTAAACTATTTCCACTTTTCCAGCATTTCTCTAACATATCAGTGTTAATTTTACATTATCATAGTAATATTTAACAAAACTTAACAAAAATTTAACATAGCCTAACATAACTAATCACACTGATCAAAGTTATTTCACTGTTTAATTTAAAAACAAAGTGATGTTTCCAAATCACTCGTAACACCCGGAGGTAATTCCCAAAATGTCACCAGATTAAAATAAAAATCTATCAACGAATCAAGGATCGTCATATATATCCAAAATAACATTACCAATACATATCTAACCTATAACTTAACTTTGCATATCATGAACTAACATATGAATTCTAAGAATAATTACGCATTGTCATCTCAAGTACCAAACAAATTATAACTGTTAACATAAAGTACATTCCCAACTTAACATGTAAACCTTTATTCGTCATAACCTACCAAGACTGAACACTACCAACATAATCTAACATTAAAAAAGCACTATAAACGCTAGCATAAGATACTAACATTTGGAACTATGAATAAGTTCTCAACATATCCAGTCATTACACAGCAGAACTCAAACCTATCCATCATAATCATCCAGCACCTAAACAGTATTAATCTAACAAAACCCCTTACAAAGGTTTCCAAACCTTTATCAAATATACAAGCATCCTGAACTAGAGAGTTGAGGCTACCTACATCAAAATGTCTCACCATATCATTATAACATCATTTTGAACTAAAATGAATAAACGTTTTGACATTAATAAAATCCTCATACTGAATCTAACATTATTCAGCAAAAACTTAACCTATGCCTCCGTTTCTAACACATCATAACCAGTTAACACAGTAATATCTAACAAAACTTATAATTTTCTAACAAAGCCGGTATAACCTAACAGATCTAAACCTTGAACTACGAATAAAATACTTAAATTAACAATGTATCCAACTTATCAAAGACACGATATTTTTCACATTTACATTATTCATTTACTTTAAACAATAAATTTAACGTTGCATACCCATGACAAAATAGTACATAACTCTAATAATTTCCTTTAAAAATGTCCCATACGCCTTTACAAACTAGCCGGCTTAACAATACTAGGGTTATTCGAACTTACTAACACAGCTATGTTACTTAAACATATTATCGTACTCTTGCCAACTTAGTACATAACTGTGGTTATTCCCTTTCGAAGAAGGCTTGCATACCCACCTAACACTCTATCATACCTAGCAATACTAACGTTAACCCAACTGTGCTACCCCGGAGTCTTCTCCTTCACTCATTCTACATAGGATACTAAAATTAATTTTCACTATGTAATAAAGGACCTAAAGCAACACATCTCCGCCCGAGAGAAACCCCAAGGGGATTCGCCCCTTGAAAGGGTGTGAATCCCCAGATGGGGGATCACCCCCGAAGGGGGTGTAAGCGGGCATTACCCCTCCGAAGGAGGGGTAAGGCCTGGGCCAAAACCCGCTTAGGTTCGGGGGTGATCTTGCTAAGTTTTGGTAACTATTTCTGAGAAATGTAATAATGAATCCCTTGGTGGAAAAATGTTGCAAAATTGGAAATAGCATTTCTGTTTGGGTTCAATAATAATAATCGAAAATATTTAAAGTATTGAAAATGAATATGATGATAATCTGGACGAAGTTTTCATGGTTAAGATTGAAAATAGAAATATTAAATATATTTCTCCCCAACTTTCTGACCCTCAGACTTAACAGCTATGCTCAATCTTACATGTAATGTACTGATAGAGTCTGGAACACATTCCTTTATCTATTTTCTCCAATTTCCTACGACTTTCACACTTGAAACGCCGGGCATCGGAACATTTCGGCCTTTAATTTGGCCATGAATTCTCAATCTTCCAAACTCTGGTGGAATATGGTATGCCCCTTGCCTTTGCCCACCAGAGGAGCCAAAAGAAATAAAAAATTAATAAATAAATAAAAACAAAGAAAAAAACGCAACCTTAATTAATTTGGAGGGAAGATAGATGCTGTCAACAGCTGAAAAAGAAGACTTGTCAACTTTCAAAATGTACTTAGTGACAAACAAAAAATGATGGATAAGCACACAAGACTATA
The DNA here is from genome assembly GCA_015478945.1 of Trachelipus rathkii. Classification (NCBI taxonomy): domain Eukaryota; kingdom Metazoa; phylum Arthropoda; class Malacostraca; order Isopoda; family Trachelipodidae; genus Trachelipus; species Trachelipus rathkii. The sequence continues at coordinate 44,365 of JABUQX010074642.1, read as the reverse complement.
ATTAGACCCTAACAATTCTAAGATAAGGAATAAAATATATAAATTAAATTTAGAAAATGCTGAAAAATCAGAAATAATTCAATAATATAATTCTAATTTATTCAAAAATATTTTTAAATCAATTATCTTTTTCTTATAAAAAAACAAATATGATATGATATAGTACAATATGATAGTACAATAATATGGGCAAGGTTATGTTTTCTTTACCTCAAATCTAAACCCTAAGAAGTTTCCACGTCAGTAAATATGGATGGTTGTATATGTTTAATATGCGTTTAGGTACCAAGTTATTGTACATAAAATAATAAAAAAAAGCTTTCCTTAAGGCTTAAAGTATAAAATTCACTAAATAAAATTTTTTTTCTGAGAAATGGCAGCCGCCCTTCTCTCACTATGATAATGTTAAAGAAGCATTTGTATATTTGAACTTAAAATTTTGAAGAAGAGAAATATAAAATCTGAATTCGTACTTACCCTGTTTATCGATATCTGTATAAGTACTGATGTAAGTACTAATTGAAGGGAATATAATAGATGAGATCGCAACCAAAACCCCCGCTGCCCACATCATCCAAGTCTGAGAACCAAATCCAAACCACATAAGTTGAAAAAATTGGACCATCAACCCAACCTAATAGATATAAATGGTGTATTAGAGCAGGGTTTCCCAAACTTTTCATCCCATGGGAACCCTTACGTTAGAGCAAAAATTTCGCGATATATATATATATATATATATATATATATATATATATATATATATATATATATATATATATATATATATATATATATATATATATATATATATATATATATATATATATATATATATTTTTTATATATATATATATATATAACCATATATATATATATATAACTGCTATATATATATTATTAAAAATACCTTTCAATGACTGGGTGAGCCTGCTGTTGCTTACAGAGGCATTCATTTGGAGATTATAGACATTACTTGTCTCCTTGTAAATTAGCTTTTATATTTAGTGTATTTAGCTGCTTACAGTGAAAAGGTTCTTTCACATAAATATGTGGTTGGAAACCGCATTATTACTTTCAAAGCTTTTGAGCTTATATCAGGGTATTCCATTAATAATTCTATCCAAAATTTTGCAAGTTCCACTTCTTGAAATTTTAATTTTAATATTGAGTCCTTTGCAATGTCAATTTGCTGTTCCCTTTCTTTCCGTGAAAGATTGTTAAAATTTAACGACTCCACAAAGGGATTTTCAACCCAACGTTCTGTTTCCATTTCATCAGGAAAATACTCTGTTATTGAGTTATTCATATCAGACAAATGTTGCAAAATTAAATGTTTTGTTTCTTGCCTTAAGGAAATTTCATTTGTTAGTAGAAAACTACTCAGGTTTTCAAAACATTCAACATCACCCTTAGCAATATAATCACCCCAGTGTTTTAGTTTACGTTGAAGTGCGTTCATTTTACCTTTGACTTTGAAACATGTTACATTGGCACCTTGCATTGCAAGATTGACTTCATTCAAGTAAGTAAATATATCAGAAAGGTATGCCATTTTTTCCATCCAACACTGATCTTTTAATTTAGCTGAAAGTTGAGAAGGATGTTCAGATAGAAAAAACAATTTCTTCACGTAATTCGAAAAACCGTGCCAACACTTTTCCACGAGATAACCAACGCACTTCAGTATGCAACAATAAAGTTTCATGAGTGCTTCCCATATCTTCACATAATAAGCTGAAGATTCTTGCGTTTAGTGGCCTTGATTTAATAAAATTAACCATTTTAACAACATCGTTTAATACTAATTTTAAGTTTTCAGGCATACGTTTCACCGCTAGTGCTTGACGATGAAGACAACAATG
>JABUQX010074642.1:0-37500 GCA_015478945.1 Trachelipus rathkii | reverse complement strand
ATAATAATAATAATAATAATAATAATAATAATAATAATAATAATAATAAAACCGAATATTCGAAAGTTTTAGCGCCTTTTTTTCCATGAAAAGGTTTCTTAAAATCCATGCTTCAAATTGGAAATTTTTGAGGTCTTTAAGATCAGTTTTCAGGGTTTAAATAGCCTGGAAGACCATTTTCGGAGGTTTCGAATCTCAATTCGGTGTCCATTACCCCAAAAAGGGAATAAGGTTTCATAAAGAAGTCATTTTTAGGGTTTCTGATGGTTCATTCGATTTCTCATAGTCAATTATCCACTGGTTGACGTTTACATCATCCTCCTACGACCTCTTGGTTGTTTAGATACACAGTTTTTCATGATCGATAAGGAAAACGATAACTCTGACATAATCGATACCTGTAGTAACATATAAATATCGTAGGGTTTCCAGATCTGGCAACCTTTCGCGATTTTTCGCTCTTTCGATTTAGGGAGTTTTGATACTTCCAATCCCCACCAAAAATCCTACCCCCTCTTCTTACTTCATTATCTGGTCGTAGATGCGGTAATTTACTCCCTACACCCCCTAAGGGGTGTAAGCCGCTAATGTAGGATTTTTGGCTACGTCACCACCGAAAGTGAAAAATCAGAAAAATAAATAATAAATAAATTAATTAACATATATTAAAATATGCATATACCCTACTCCCCTCCGCATAGGGGTGTAGGCCCTTAACGTTTGGCCCCATAGCTACTTTTGAAATGAAAAATAAGAAATTATATATGAGAATAGGTTGTTTCTCTTACAGAGAAACCTTATGAGGAGTCGAAGCCGTAGTCGGAGTCGGAGTTAAAGACTTTTGACATGCTATGAGTGAAACCATATGTTTCAGATAACAGAAACCGTTATTACTCATTCCATTATCCCACTACGGAATGTTTTAAAACCACAAAATTGTGAGTCATTGTAATAAAGGAGAAATTTTATAGGAGAAACGCCCTAGGGCCTAACTGAGGAAGCTGAAGAAAGAAATGCGAAGGAATCAGCCGGGATAAGATCCGACTTAAGATGAATAGATCCACTGATAAATAAATAGATCCAATGATCTATTGATCTATTGATTCAAGTCATATTTTGCATAACATAACACAAAAACTTTTATTTATTTTTGTTTTATTTGCTTTAAACATTTTGTTTTTACCAAAAAAAATTACGCTTTTTATGTTTATAAGGTAAAAAATTTGCATTTTACGTACCATAAAGCAGTAAATCAGTAAATCAGTAAATCAATACCCACCCCACCCCATCCATAATCTATTGATCTATTGATCTATTGAACTATTGATCTATTGATTCAAGTCATATTCTGTAAAACATAACACAAATAAGTTCTTTGAAAAAATTTCATAGTAAAATTATTTAACATAACCTATCAAAACCTATCATAACCTATAACACACACACACACAGACATCACACACACACACACATCCACAGCACACACACACACACACACACACACACACACGAATAAACTGCTAACGTTACCAATCCATACTTAACAACAGTAAATAACTAACCTTTACATACAAAACGTAACCTATTACCTCCTTTATCAAACATATCTCTAACATATTAACTAAGAATCACACATACACACACACGAATAAACTGCTAACATTAGCAAAGTTCCACACTAACAACGAGTCAAGTAACTAACACAGCATAAACATACAAAAACGTAACCTATTCCGCGCTTTTCCGACTTATATCGCTAACATCAATGTTAATTGTAAATAACATAGTATCTTTAACAAAGATTTATCGCCATCCTGCTTAGCGTTTATTGGGCAGAATAAATGACACACACACATACACACACACAGGAATATATGCTAACACGTAACAAAGTTTCACATTAATAAAGCTAACATAGCATCACCTAAACTAAGAAAATATAATATACAACGACAAAACTAACATACCTTAAGCACGAATAAACTGCCTAACAACATTAACAAAGTTCACATAACAACAGTAGAAGTAATAACATCACTTTAAAGCAGCTGCTTCATTCACACTTTTTTAAATATATCTTTAACATATCCACGTGTTAATTTTACATTAACATGTAATGTTAACAAAAGATTTATCCATATCTAAATGCTAACTTGTGTAATGAACTTCAGAATAAATGACCTTTGCATACACACACACTCAAACACACACACACACACACACACACACACACACACACACACACACAAGCAATATATGCTAACGTAACAAAGTTTTCACATTAATAAAGCCCACATAGCACCACCTGAACTAAGAATATAATGTGCAACATGACCATTCTAACATACCTTGGCATGATAAGCTACTAATAACAAAGTTCCCACACTTAACAACAGTAAAGTAACTAACATGTAAAATAATATTACACTTTTCATGTGTCTTAACATTTCAATGTTATTTTACATTAACATAGTAATATTTATCAAAGATTTATCATGTCCTAACCTAACTATTGTAATAAATCACGCTACACACGCACACTTTTACAAACACACACTCACACACATACACACACACTGCTAACATAACAAGGGTTTTCACATTAATAAAGCTAACATAGCATCACTGAACTAATAATATAATGTACCAACAGGCAGGCCTAACATACCTTAAGCACAGATAAACAGCTAACATTAATAATTCCATGCTTAACCAGCAGTAAAGTAACCAGCAGCAGCATACAAAAACGACCTGTTTACACTTTACATTAAGCATCTTTAACTTTCATCAGTGGTAATTTTACATTAACATAGTAATAATTAACAAAGATTTATCGTATCTAACCTAACTATTGTAATGAACTAAAAACATATCACACACACACACACACACACACACACACACACACACAAACACACACGCACAATACATCCCCTTAGAATATAATAATTTAAAATATAAAAGTTTTCATTAATAAAAAATGACATAACGACATCTCAAGCTAAGAATATATTATACAACGACAAAAAATTAACATACCTTAAGCACGAATAAACTGCTAACATTAACAAAGTTCCACACTTACCAACATTGAAGTAACTAACATAACATACGAAAACGTAACCTATTCACGCATACTCAACATATTTCTATGCTAATTTTACATTAACATGGTAATATTTGGCACTAGCATAAGGGCGAAGCCCCTTTGGGCTGCTACCGCCATCAACTCAACCGCTTACACGGCGCTCAGGATCACCGAGATGGGTCTTCGCTATCTCTCGGAGATCTCAGTGGTGCTTGCTGGTGCTGCCAAATCGCTTCCGTATGATGCCCTGTTGCCATCTACAGTTTGAATTGATATTTTTCTGAAAGGAGGCGGGGCCTAAAATGGGTAAGGCTAATATGCTTTAGATTTTACTCCACAAGTGTTAAGTGTTACTATTACTTAATGTTTTATAATACCAATCACTACTGTTATTCGTTGGGGGTTATGATAGTTAGGTAAGGTTATAATGAATTTTTGTTAAATATTAACATGTTTATTAGTGTAGAAAAACTTTGTTACGTTAGCATATATTAATTGGTCAGTATGATAATTAGACAGGGTTATATGATAAAGGCAAGCTCAGTCTCTCTCCTTTCTGAGCATTCATGCTTTCTTCACTTCCCCTAGATAGATTAACTAATATCTCTAGAGGTAGTAATTACGTATTTAAGAGTTCTTCTCTCTTTCCATATATTTCAGAAAAATATAAAGATGAATTCGTCCAAATTTTTTACAAGTTCTGGCTACCTTATCTTCACACTATTAACACTATTATCTATTACAGGGTAGAGAGAAGTCAAGACCTATGAACGTAATTTTTTCAAAATATTGGATAAAAGGTGCTAACCATAATCAGAAGTTCACAATATTATACTACGTACTGAACCATAAACCTAAAAACATATTACACTAACATGTGCCAACCAGCGTTCATATTATAATCCTTATCATATATCAGCGTAGACAAATCTCATTAAAACCATAAAATACATATTTAAGTCATCTATCATCCTCATTTATCTTCAATGAATTATAACAAAAAATAATAAAGAATTTTTATACCACATATTACTTATTACTATCCAACTTACTATATTATTATCCACTATGATATATTTTTCAATCCACACTTGGATACTGTACAATGTGTTTGGACTTTAATTCGATACCAACTATATTAGTAAGGCATAATTAACATCCGCGACTTTGTCTTTCGGTTTCTAATTTCAATACCTTTATCCTCTTATATAATGCTACAGTTATAATTATTATGTGAGGAACCTATATTATGATTTGTAGATTTATATACATTATTTTATCTTATTTTTTATTATCATTTTTATTAATTGTCAGACTCTACGTTTAAAATATTTTTCAACTAATTTTATTTGTTATTATTACTTTATAATTCTTCATTTTAAGCAGAATTTAGAATTTCTTGTCCAGTATAATACGTACTTGTACTAGGAGAGTAAATATATTTCAATCTCTGATCGGTAAACTGAATAATTTTTTTTTTCTCTAAATGAAATTTATATTATATCTTTCAATTCGGAAATGTCATGATTATCACCTTCTTTCTATATTGAAGTGAGATTTAATTTCTTTGTTTTATTTGCGCCATGAACTTATATAGGAGGTGATAAGATTAGTTGATAGTATTTGACTTTAGTGCTAGTTATTATTACTAATGTTATTCTTGAAAAATAAATCCAAAAACTAAAACCTGAAAGGAATAATAATAGTTAAGGGATATAAGTAATTTGACAATCCATTGGTGTTTAAAAAAATAATTCTTTAGTATAATACAATATTGGATGATGCTATGAGGAAAGATTTATGTATAACGTTCTTCGGAATCTATTTTCTATATTAGCACCAAGCAAATGTCATACGCAGGTTATGAAAATGGAATTCTTAAGAAATGATGAAAAAGGGAGGTGACCACCCAAGTAGGCAGGAGATGGTGAGAATGAATGTGGAGATATAGTATAACAGACCAAGCGAAGAGTGTCCACCGAATTGTCCACTCACTGCGAAGCTCGTTGGTGCTTAGTTTTGCGATAATTCGGTTAGATGAATCTAGATAAAAGAGTAAGCTTGGAAAAATAAAGATATGCGAAAGATGGAGTAAATAGAATATAGAATAAGGCTTGTGATACATGTAAGTGACTTTGTCTTTGAGAGAGTATGCATTGGTGTTAGTGGAGAATTTCCCGTAACAATTATGATTAAGTTTAAATGTATCTTTTGTATGTGGTAAACGCTTACGAAACTATGAAATCACTCGGTATGTAATGAAGTAGTAAGTTATAACCTTAATCGAACACTGGAACAGATTTGTTCTGAGGTTTATTATAGTAAAATATTTAGCTAAGGTATGTTAATGTTATTGGTATGGATAAAAGTAATATCTATTGAAATGAAAAACTAGGACCTTGGTTAGTTAGGCACACCCTTGTGTGAGAATTATAGAGAGAGAGTTGAGTCTAGTGTTTGTACTAATTTCTAATTCCCTTCTTGCTGGTGGACCCCCGTAAAGGAACTAAGTTCAATTTGAAAGTGCGCTAGGGTTAACGTACTATATTGAGGGTAGTTTGTATATACCAATGTTTAATGTCTTATAATAGTGAAACTATGGTCTGTAAATTATGATGAGTAATATAAGACTAAAGACCAATTGGTTTCAGTTATATGGACAATCTTATGTAGCATGTTAGGTGTGAGTAAAATTGATTAAATATGAGGATAATGTATACGTTATTAGAGAATTTTAGATAATTATTGGTGAAGTAATAAGGATAAATGAGTAAGAATATAATTATAAATAGTACGTTAGTTAGATCTAATGTCAATAAATTGGAAATAGATGTAGAGATAGATATATAAGTTCGGTTGGCTAAGTAGGATACTTATAGTGAAAGTATTGTGAATGTTGTTCATAACCAAGTGTTTGAGTGTTGATCCTCTAACGATGGTTGTAATCATAATAAATTGTGGTATCTTGGTACGTTATAAGGAAGAAAAATCCGAATGGAATGAAAGGGACCTAATTACTGTGAGCTCTGTTCGCTATAGAGGCGCCAGAGAGAACTGTGACCAAAACTCCAGGCACCTTAACTGTAAAATTGCGATTGTTTAGTAGAAGCCTGAGTGCTATGGTTGTGGCGCACGCAATCGGGCAGAGGGTAATCAACGAGACGAACGTATTTTTCGCAGTCACCTGCTAACGTACCGATCGCCCCTTCCTAGGACGTCCTCTGAGCATCGAAAACGGCTTCTTATGAGGTGGAGTCTGACATTGCTGAGATAGAGTATCTAACCAACAATGCCATCATGATATAGCCATAACATAGCGTATGCCGAGGATACGGAAGGACATTCCCATCATCCATGGGCTTTATTCTTATAAACTCCGGACATTTAACTGTCTGACTGAAATCGTTCCGTCAATCTACCCACCCTAAATAGCGTCGTGCTTCCTTTCGCGATGACGCAAGTTTCTCCTGTGAAGATTAGTACCTGCGAAGAGTAGAAGCTGCCAGTGAGTGCCCTAAAGGAAGAGAAGATCTGAAATAATCGCTAGATCAGCTAGCCAGAAAATCGTTCTCACGATATTATCCTGCGGATCTCAGATGGCGCCGTATCTAATATGTAGTATAGTAAAATAATAAACATTCAATCTTATAATAATAATAATATAATATACTGTACATTCGACGTTCTTATCCTATAATCTCATAATAACTCACACATGACCATAGTAATAAGCTATATAATACTATTCAATAATATACGTATCTATTATTAATATATAATAACATACTCTATATATTATATAATAATATATAATATATACATATTAATATACTTATAAATTTATATAACTTTATGACCTATATATCTAAACTATACATATATAAGTATATATACTATATTAAATTAAAGCCTAATAGTATACATAATGACTTGTTACTTATGTACTATTATTAAAAATACATTAAACGTTTCAGCAAAATTAAATAAATATTATAAATATTTTGTAAAGCAATAACTCATCGAATCATAGTGTATTAATTAAAATCTGTCACATATAAAGTGTATATACTCAGATACTGTAATTGCAAATACCTATCAATTATTAGAAATAAAATAATATAATTATATAGCGGAATAAAGAATTAGTCTAACTAATATTTTTTCGATAAGCGACGCGAAACTAGAAAAATGTCGATAATTTGCTGAAAAATAAATTGCTGAAGAAATTTATGCGCAACTAGTACGGTGAACTCTTGGCTAATAAAGAGCTCACGGACAATAAAAAGTTGTGGAACTTGCGAACTGTGGTAAAAATGTTCATATCAATAAATAGCGGTGATTCGAATGTCCTCGAGTAACTAAAAAATACACGTAGCGGGGATGGCCTCAACATTACTGATCATTAGTATTACATATACGTATATAATATTATATATAAATATTAATAATATATATATAATTATATATATTAGTATAAATACTTGTAAAAAATTATATATAACTATATAATCAGCCAAATATGATAGAATTATATCGCTTAGTTTATTATCATATAATAATTAATAATTATATATATTAATATAATATATTATATATAATAAATAAAATATATATTCTTTGCAAACACATACAAAATCAGCCAAAATATAGAATTTATACTATCATATATATATATATTATATATATTATAATATATTATTATATATCATATATATATATATATACTACTATTAATACTATAATTAATATATATATATCTAATATATAATATATATCTATATATATAATATTATATTATATATATAATATATAATATATATATACTATAATTAAATATATATAATTATATATATTATATAATATATATAATATATATTTATATATATACTATATGATATATATATATTAATAAATATATAATTAATTCTTAAATATAATATATATATTTTAATATTAATATGTAAGAGTTTATATGAGTTATTAAATAATACTACATACTCATAATTCTCAAATATATACTTCAAACAGTCATCACAATCAGGCAAAATGATAGAATTTATGCTTAGTTTATTTAAAAAGGAAAGGTTCAGTTGCGAAAACAGTTTAATAAGAAATAAATCATATAAAAATACATCAAAGAGTCTGGATTTAAATTCAAAAAGCTATGGAGGCCTAAAAAAAATTCTACAAAAAACTTTATCTGACAAGAGTGAGAAACATCGAAAACCTAAAGGAGTGCCTGACTCGAAATTGAAATATTTACCATAGGAACAAAGTACAAATCAATAAGAAACTATATATACGTTGACTATAAATATTTATTATTCAGGAGCAAGGGACTATAAGTACTTACTATTAAATATAAATTACTAACTATAATAGTATAATATAATATATATAATAATACTATATATATTGGTAAGGTATTACAGTGTATTATATATCATAAATTATATTAAGATTTATTTATATAAGTAATTAATATATATATATATATATATAATATATACATTATAAATAAAATATATATATATTATATTTATATACTATTATATTTTTAAATAAAGGTATTACACGTCATAATGTTATAGGGGATCTGAGTCAGACGGGGAAACTATACAGAGTCAGAGGATCGTTTTCCATTAATCACCAAGGTAGATGGATGAGGCAGGTATAGAACCTCCACCGCGTAACACTATACCTCACAATATACCAAGTGAGCGGAGTGAGACCGAGGATGACCTCCCGATAAGGGGTAAATAATAGTCAACTACCGTAAGTTCCCTCAGGCTAAGGTACGGAGAACTCCGACTTACCTGCCTTATCTCACAGTAGCTAGGTGATATATAATATAACCCTTGGTATAGGTATCTTTAGCGTTTATATAAAAAAAACCGATTAAAAAGAAAATCTATATTTATTTTAGAAGCAGCTGTTTAATACTAAATGCGATTCATTGAATAGCCAATATTTTATATTCATGATTATACTATTAATTACTAACCAATAATTTTTCATTATTTTATTTTTACAATTTTACGAACCATAAAATTTTAAATGACAAATATGATATTTCCTTAGGGAATAGATGAAGAAACTCTCAGCCGAAGTTAGAATTATCTTGACTTGTATTGATTTACATTCTATTCCCGCCAATAATTTATAGTCAGTATATTTACCCATATTAATGTATCCTTTTCCCCTGCACTGTAGATATTGATTAGTTATTTTGAGAAATATTATGAGTGTATGTGTTTCTACAAACCCATTTAACCCATCCATCACCACTGAAATTAATCGTTAGTATTATATACTATATTATATATATAAATATATGAATAGTTAATATAATTAATTCATATAATAAATATAATATAATTATTTAATATATTAATTATTTAATATATATCATTATATATATATTAATATATATAATATTTATATAATTAAATATAATATATTATATACTATATATATAATAATATATTTAATATTAATATTAAATAATAACTGCTAAACATTGCATTCTCTTAATAATAAAATAAATTTATTCTTTTTATCTTTATTTTATATATATATCAATAATTTCATACTGGTTCAATAGTGTATGATACATAAAGTACTTTAATTATTTATACTTTCTCCAGACATATTATTATATATTATATAGTAATAGTAATATATATATATATATATATCTTATATTATATATATTATATAGATTATAATATATTTATATATATATATATTATTATATTTATATATATATATATATATATACTATAATTATATATATATATATATATATATTATATATTAATATAATTAATATAATATTATATATATATATACCTAGCCCTATCCCTACTCTATCTATACATCATTATTACTGTGCCACTCCCGATGAAATAAAGCTAAAAAGCATTCTCTAATTATAATATAATGAGATAAATAATTAACAAATTATGTAAGCCTAGTATTCTTACTTATCTATTATTATATTATTTCTCCTCTATATATAGAGCTGATGCTTCAGTATCTTGCGCCTTAGCTGATAGCCCATAACTCCGATGAGCCCAACTAGCAAGTTGTTATCTATTAGTATTAATATTCACTTCGACGTAACGATACTGCCCTCACGAATATTTCCGGTGAGATATCCTCATTCATCCTTACACTATATGGCTACCCAGCACTGCTATCCCACCTACAGGTTTAATATCCTATGTATTCCACCTAAACTTCTTGTGCAGTTACCCAACTTTTCACGCCATCCCTCCTCTCTACTAGTCTCGTATCATCAGAAGCTAAGTTCCTCTTTCTAACAATACACTGAATATGCTCACTCTGGCCCAGGCCACCTCCATTCGATGTCATAGTCCCCTAGTACGTTTATCTTATCGTTTCCAGTCGTCATTAGCTAACCCGATGTAAGTGCATATGTGCTCCATGCAATAAACTCTACTCATCGATTCTCTATAACTCATCAACTATAGCATTGGGCTCTGAGAGTATAGCGTCCTTTCAACAATTCACCCCGTCGCTCCTTACACCTCAAACACCTCACAAGTTCCTTGCTCACTTGCTCATTTCCCTTACTATATTTCCCTACATTGTCTTCGATTATATACTCTTTTCCTCGGAATGACCTTCGTCCTATGTATATTCCCACTATTACTAATAATCAACATTAAGTTATATATAATATGTAATACTACACTTAATACTCCTATAAACTACTACTAATTATATATAAACTCGTCGTGTCAAGATACTCAATTATTCAGACTTACATCTAACCGCAGCGACTACTCACATATTAAATACATTACATATAATAGTATTTAAATATATAACTATATAATATATAATTTAATATTATTAAATATTAATATATGTTACGTATATTATATAACACACTACGTATCATCCTATATTATAACTATCTAGTCATCGTCTCTATCATCAAATGCTCTTCCATACTCCAATATTAAAAGACTTCACGAACGTTCATTAGATCATCTACCTCTCCTTTATTCTTACTGATCCTCTGTCAGCGTCCGCAGCAAAGATACACTTTTGCTAATCGTACTTAGTAGTAATATGACTAATACTACAAGTAAAGTATAAGACGGCATCGGTCACCTTGATCGTATTCTCCGAATAGTTAAACCTTCCAACTAAGCTCTTAATGAGTTTATGGTTTTAAGAACTTCCACAAAGCTGTTTATACCTTCATTCTTTCTTAGCTTGTTCTGAAAATAAGACTTCTTTTTTATGGCTTACACAGTGAGTAAATCTTGTTGCTTGTTATAATCTAGAGTACTCTCCTATTCTTCTTGAAGAACTCGATCTAGCACCCTGTATTATCCAAATAGTTTATTACCTAGAACACTTCGCTAGATGAGTCTATATATTATATCTATAGCTGATGCCTTATGGTCGTGAAGAATAGTCGGTCTTACGACCTCCATAATCCCTAGCACTCTGTTTTATAATGTACGATTCAATTTCTATAAGATAACATGTGTACTTCGAATAATCTCTATGAGATCTTAGGTCACTTTCACACTCTCTCTTCGTCTTGGACTATTCCACTTGTACTACCGTGCCTAGAATACCCAAAGTTCGATTGTTCGAAGAAGATGACTAAGGAGTATTGAATAGTGCTATAATAACGAATGCTTATACAAATGAACATAGGCACTTTACAAGTCTGGTATGATGATGACTTCCAGGCATTTTCCCCAATATAATTATTTGATTTCTTTAAAACCCTATTTGAAGTACCGAATTAGGCAGTAAAGACCTAATAATATAATGCCATACCCGTCATATTTATAAACTTATTCTGAACCGTTGGACAAATATTCTCAAGGTCTATCCAAAAGGACTAACTTTTAGTAAAATCATATATTTTTGACGTGAAATCAACAATCCTATCAGAAAAGATGGTGCCCTTATATCTTCATCTACCCAGCGCCCACAAATAACTTTCCGGATCTAGTGATCGAACTTCCGAAATCAGGTTATCCTAGTAAAGACCCACCAACAACACAAAATCTTAATATAAATGATGAGTGATTCGCAAAATCGATCTAAGCGCCTACCACTCATACTTCCCTAAATATCTACTCCTCACATGTTCTTGGCACGTATTGATAATCCTTCATAATTAGGAACAATCACTCTGACTATTAAGGGATATTGATCTAGACAATGATTGCAAACTTCACCTTCTTAACATACATCATACTAACTCAATCTCCGAATCTAATCAAATACATCCAAAATGCGTAACTAACTATACTTCTCTATGAGACGAAACTCAAATCACTCAGTAGTTCTCATGTCTCATAGTCCCATGATCGCATTTGCTTTCAATTACCCTTCCTCTAATATTTCCTCTAAATGTTCAAATAACACCTTTGAATCTTAATACTCTCATATTATTGCACCTCAATTCATTACAACAATATAATACTCATCAATCGCTTTGAGCCTCAAGCACTGTTCGCGCCTCTATAACTTAGACAACTTTTCATGTCATAATGTGACAAATAGCCGACGTTCACCTGTTATCACATATCCCTCTTAGCAACAACACCGTTGCCGTCAACACGATTCCCATAATATCAAGACTTATTCGAAACCATAATCTGACGAATATATTTAATTCTTAATACAGACCTCAAAATACTATAACTGCAACAAAATCATCTCTCTAGACAGAGATCGTCATAGTATTCTGTCACCTATAATCACATCACCTCCGACACTGACATACATATCAATGAGTATTACCACTCACACTTATCAAACCTTACATCACAAATGCAACGATTATTATCGGTGTCCCCATCTTTAACAAACCACTCTCTTGCTACCCACACACTTAGAAATGTGTGTGCTTAAGCATGCAAGACATCTCGTACCTCGGTATATTTCAAAGCAATTTCCCTTCTTCCCCTTATAGGAATAGTCTACCATGACCAAGAGCCCTATCGAGCTACTCCCTAATCTTCTTTTTGTTCCTTATTGACGACTTGAGATTTCCAACATCATGCACTATTACTCCTAACTTCACAGTCGTGAGCCATATACCGTACGATTTACAGGCAGATAAGAATATAAGATGATAAAGAGAACTAGAGTACACTATTAAGGATTGCTTATGTACACAAAATTTAAAGAATTCCAAACCCATCTACTTTTAATCTTCTTACTGCCTCCATCTTAAAATTTTGTCCTTAGCAAATGTTGTGTATCATGTATGGGCAACAGCAGCTACTGTCACCGTAGTACCCATACGCCGATCCACAGAACCCGTTGTTTCCTCCCTCGTATCTCATTCTACGCTAATATCATATATCGCTTTCTTACCGCTCGTCCTCCAGTGCATATTTCTTGAGCCATTTGCTACAAAACCCTACTATTCTCTTCTTCAAATAGTTCGACAAATTTCAATACAAATTCTGCTAAACTACCTATCAAGACGCTAGACAGTACTACATGTGACACAGCCTCAAACTAATCATATTCCATTTTAAATCGTACTATCTAACTGTAACCTATGACTAGACCCACATACATTTTTTGAGATACCGAAATAATTTTCGTATAAAATAACATTCAGCTACTTAACAAGTAAAGTGCTTAACAATTAACGCTTATTTTTAAGTGTTTAAAGTCCTTTCGAGCAAGGCTATTTCCGATATTGTTTACAGAGTGAACACATCCCACCCTTTAATACATATATAATTTCTGACAGACACAAATCCACCTCATTACCACTAAACTCAACTGCTTCTTCACATTCGAACTCTAGAACATTTTATTTTGAATTTTACGCATATTAACAACGTTTCTCTCCCATCACTGTCATAGTCGTGCAAAACTTTTGCTGGTCGCTAATGTTCTATCAGTAATAACTAATATCACCAAGTTTTACTTCATTCCATCTTAAAATAATAACTATCCAAAATTGACATGAGTTTTCACCTACATTATATGTTGGAAATATATAAAATATGTTATAACTATTTAAAGAATGTATTATTTACTCTACATGTTTTACCTGTAAGATGTATTATTTATTTATTCACTTCTTATATTACTTAGATATCATTCCCTGCCTCCTTTTATCTATATTCCATACAGCTTTAACGCTATTTTGAAATAACGCTCTACATTTCCAGTCTATAATCTCTTATTTGTTTAATCACACTCACGTATGTACTATTTTACAATATTCTTTGTGTGTTTTAATTATTTCACTACGCTTGACATATTGTTTGCATCGTCCATTAACAGTTATTATGTTCCTTAATCTGCTTGGACAATAAATTATCACATCAATAAAGAACCACTTGTAAATATCCCTCAAACCGTTATCGCAATACTGTTAAATTTGTGTAATGCTCACTATGTAACCTATCTTGCCAATCTTTCTCTGATTAAGACTAATGACGTAACCTTAGAACCCAAAGTCTTAAGACTCAAATTTCATCAAGAGACATATAAAATAGTTACATAGTTGCCATTAATATCGGGTCAAGTTTATCTGTAAAACTATCTAAATATTTAAATGTATTAATTATAATCTTTATTGTCTATACTCATAGAGTATATACTGCGTCATTTAAAATTTTTAATAATAGGTGTTGAATTTTAATTTCTCACTTATCTGTGGAATAAGTTTCTGAGTCTTACGCGTGAAAAACTAAAGCTTACTACATAACATAATCATCACCAAATAAACAAAGAATGCAAGTTACTAGCACAGAAGGAATACGAAAAATACTATATTAGACAAGTTCAATGCATAACCCACCGAAGTCCATTATGCTCCGAGATGTGATACATATACATAACTAAAAATATATTACAACCAAAAAACTACACAACCCATACAATCTATACACGCAATAACGGAACTCTCATTTATAGTAAGTCCTGGCTTAAGGTCTCTATGGTCATTCGGAATGAGTACATAACAAACAACAAGATTAAGAGAGAACCTACTCAATAATTTAAGAATAGACTATGTCTATGCTTCGCAGTGAAGTTCCTCTGATAACGCTGTCTATGGATCGGAGAAATGGTAACTGGTAGAACACAACCTTTTATGGCGGATTGACTCTCGGTTAACATTTATAGAGCAGTTCACTTCTCTTATCGTTAATGTTGATGTATGTGTAACGTTTTAAGGAGAGTGATCCCCTAAGAAAGCTCCTCCCTGTGAGAACATTAGAGTCGGTACTATCTTAGTACGGGAGCTTAGCATGTGTACTCAAGTATATCAGCGAGCATATGGATCATTTATTGTGTCACCCCACCACACATTAGCTCGGTGTGTGGAGTCTCTCAACCAAGTACTCTTATCTATTCTGGTGTAAATTGTATGAGCGTGTCAGGGTGGTTTATCCACCTCCTGCCTTATGGGTTTACCAGAGGATAAATATTGTGAAATAAAGCTTTCGTATTTGCATGAGCGTTTCTTCCTTCGCTTGAGGCTTCAGAGCCATCCTTCCCTCTACAATTATCCTCTGGTATAGCGAATACTATCATAAACCAGAATACCACTGCCTCTAACCTCTGCTAGAACACATCCGCATACTACACCTGGGTCTGACTCGCACATGCCTATCATACTGTCTCTCAACATTTCCTTCTCCCTCTTATCATAATGACATCGTCGTCCATCAACGAACATTTCATAATTCTTTTTATCCCAATCTCATCAAATTAGTTTTACGCTATACTATCAATTTTTCTCAACTGATACTTGATATTTTTCACTCTAACGCATTATAATCATCTTTGTCCATAATATCTTTATACTTAGCATACATATTTTTTCTTATCAACCTACTAAGTATTACAAATTATATCAAATTTTCCATGTAAAATCCTCGTCACTCACGTTTCTCCATACTCTAGAATCAGTAATCCGCTATGTATAAACTCGTTACCATCTCAACATATTTTATAAAACCATTATAAGTACTATCACAATAAATTATAGCAATGATGTCTTCACTCCGATTTGTCTCATCTCTAACGAAGAACAACTAATAATCGCCCTCTCAGGCCATACTATAACCTTTCGTCCATATCTATCCTCTATCAATAAATACTTTTACATTATAAGTAAAATATTTATATTTCTAAAACCCAAAAGCTAAATTTAACAGCTCGCACCGAAATTAATTGACTTTCATCGTGCCACATCCTTGTCTAAGATCATTTGGTCTTTTGATTTTATCTTAGTGTCTTTTTTTTTATATTCCTACAATATTTTATATCATATTATTTTTTTTTTTCTGATATATTTTAGACTTTCTTTTCTGATACAGTCTTTCACTGTCAGCACAACTCTCATTAGGATATGGTACCATAAAGCTCAGTCTAGCAGTAATCGCGTCATGCTCTTACGAGTCTAGACTGTGAATCCAGTTAGTATTGAACGGAAATCCATGGCGAAGCCAGCTTAATCAGCTATCGCTGACCCCATATATTCACCACCCACCAAGTTGCTCTATTTAATCTAAATATTCCAACTAAATAAGCGCTACCGTTAAGGTGTCACTCTATCCTTACCTAGTAACCAACACTTATCCTACACAGTAGACCCCAAAATACCAGTGATCAAATAAATAAATATTTACAGAATATATTGAATTACCCCTAAAATGTTCTCTCACTACCTAATAACAATAAAGTTTATTGAGTACATATCACCAATCCATAATCCTGACACTTAACAAATACTTAACCTCACCTAACTCCAACATAATACCCGACTCAATCATTTTCCTGGCCTCATACTAAACACTCTCTCCATCACTATCAATTGATACCTCCAATTCCACCTCCTAACCCTTACTATCATACTATCCTTATCTACATTACCCCTTGTCTCAAACTGTTGCAACTGCACCTCCACATACCTCAACCAGCTACATCACTGTTAGTGCAAAAAATCACATTCTCAATAATTTTAACTAATCAATCACCTATTGCTGAAACGATAGCGTTTACATACATTCTGCTGTTCTATCGAAGCATTGCAATGCTTTCTTCCTTAATTTATTTTGTTATGCCCCTTACTGGTCTCCCGTCCATGCTCTACTATGAAGACATTTATTGATCTTTTTCCCTAATAAAGATCTGATAAATAATATTTGTACGACCTCCTCACTACTTTGTTAATCAACCTGTCCTCCT
The DNA here is from genome assembly GCA_015478945.1 of Trachelipus rathkii. NCBI lineage: Eukaryota > Metazoa > Arthropoda > Malacostraca > Isopoda > Trachelipodidae > Trachelipus > Trachelipus rathkii. The sequence continues at coordinate 20,183 of JABUQX010074642.1, read as the reverse complement.
TCTGAAAATAGTACTTCTACTAAGAAATCACCCATTCCTAACCTCCCTTAGCCCAGCTATCTCCTCCCTATAGCTCTCTTCACCCTCGTATACCAAGCCCATCAAATTCTATCCTAATTGGTCTAGCCTGCTATTGTTCTACTCAGCACTTCCAATCTTCAACCCATATCTCAGAGTGTTCCTTCTTATAATAGCGATGGCCTACCATAAACCACTTTATGTGCTCTCAACATCACCCTCACAACTCTATATTAATTGGCCTAATACCTACCACTACAAGTTCAATTAATCCTTACTTCCTTCGCTACCGCTGTATAACCACAACCATTTGCCGACTCTAAATTATTCCCCTAGCATTACTCTATCCTTACTTAATCATTATCTCTCTTCTCACTTCTTGTCTTTTCCAAACACTGATTTAAGCTAGCTTAATCATATATATCTCTCCAAGCTATAGCGTCATATTAACCTGCACACCCTACGTCAAATATCTATTATCTTATGGTTCCATACAATGATACTCAAGCTCTATCCCCCATATTCATATCGTATAATAACTGATTTTATCCGTCCTGTAGAATAACCCATACGTGCTGCACCGAATACCTACCTAACTATCTTTTACCAATGTCAACTACTTACTTCACTTCGTCCTCACGTTAATCTATGTCACCTACACCACCCACCCATAACCTCAGTACAGTGCCACACCTTCACTACGCCCTTCGCACTGCATATACTCACACACCTTTATGCATATACTTTATATAACAGCTTGTCCCCCTTCACCACATACTCCTTCTACACGTTAGTGTAGCGCCTCAACACTTTTAGTCATCATTATCCTCGTCACCATCCACTATAACCTTTTCTCAGCCGAAAAACCTTGCTCATCTTTACAGCTCCCGTTCTTGTCGTCTACAATTTCATACCTTTATACCCTCTTATAATTTGATCAGCACATACACTACATAATCGTTACTAAGATCTACAGTACTCCACAGCACTGAACTACCCTACTACTTCGTTCGTGGACAACCACCCTCATATTCCCTCTAAATACTTATATTCCCTCATTAACTTGTACACTATTGACTCACAACTTATGCATACTTACCCTTCACCACCCACTATATTCTCCTCTAATTCTTCACATCACCTAACCCTACCTCTATAATACTCCACAATACATCCTAATAGATCTACTACTACATCTCACCTACTCCATTCACCCATCCCTCTCCCACGCGCTACGACCTCTGTATCGTCTTCTGAGTCCAGTTCGTGCCACCAGCATATTCCATTCCTGTTTGGCTCCTCACGACTCTTCCTTTCTGAGAGATCCCATAGCGACTAATGTCCGGTTTACACGCGTCACTCCCATAGAGTCATCGTAATAGTGGCCTAAGATCACCTTGAGAATATATCATATCTAAGTCCTCCAGAAATCTGAATGTACCTTTCTCACCTCACACTTTCATACGACAGACACTAGCACTTTTTCTCCAACATGCTCACTTCCTGCAACTCAAATATCTGCTTTCTCCCAAAGCGGTCTCTCGCCTGTCCCGGCGCACCGGGTGCTTTCTAAGCGCATATCACCAGCTTTCTGCTGGTAATGTATCATCCATAGAGTCGCCTGTGGCGTATGCTCATATCCTTCAGCACTAAAACTGCCCGGGTAGTTCCTTATGCGCTGTCTGACTTCAGTATACCCGTAGGAAGGAAGCTTCGTTTCTCCCTCTAACTGTTCCGATGTGATCCCTAATATCATATCTAGTCAATACTTTACCCATGATCTCCACCTCTATCTATATCTTACGATGTATCTGAATAGCTTTAAGCTATACTTGATAGCTTTAATAATATGATTTATCTACTATAGATTACATATCATACCTTTAACTCTCTACCTTAATCTTACTACTTATCTACAATTTACTGTGCCTATCCTATTTAATCAATTTCGCCCGTTATTCTTCCATATAATCCTAGAATCCTATTACGGTTATCACCTCTCCAACCTCAATTAATCGTCCTCGAATAGATGCGCACTCCAAACTAAAGTCAACAACAACAGTGCGCCCTTGTTCCGCAAGCTATCGCTCTGACGCTAGTCAACCTAAACCCTCTTCCCAGAATTCTTCTAATACTATTCTCACATTCAGGGGCCTGTAATCTTTATTACTTGGATTAATCTATAAATTAACTGACTGGTCTAGTTAATAACGTTATATTATCTATTTATCAGTCTATACCAAAGTAGATCAAGTAGAATACTGATGAATGAAATCTATATTTCTTGTTTAAACCAAGCATTCAATTTTATATAACCAACCCAGAAAAGCATATAGTATTCCACTCCATTTACTCCTATATACACCCTTCACTATTAACAAAACGTCTTCTCCTAGTTAATTACTAACATGCTAAAAATGTGTATCATATATATTAATTATGTTTTAATTATGTTAAAAGAATGTTAACCCAAGCCATCACTTATCTAAGAAATGTATAATATCTCTGTTCGATCAAAATCATTCTAAGATGTGAAACTGCTGTCACTAATTTCTTACTTTTTAAGTAATTTATCAATAATATTATGGGAAGTGCTATTAAACAAACTTCTTTTAGGTTCGCATTTAATTTTAATTATTACGTGCTAATAATTTTGAGATTTCCCTGACCGTCTTTCTCTATATAGCCTTCCGTCATAGTGTCACTCGGTCCTCTAAGTTGTTTCGTGATTGTGCGCAGTTAATAATTTTTCTCTTATAAATGCTATGACTTTAGCCGCTTATTTTTATCTACCCCTTTGTACTAGATTTTTAAAGATAAATGACTTGGCATGCTTGTCTGATTTCAAATTATTATACCCTCTGGAACCACTGTCGTTAATATTGTCCGTATCCAAACAGTTCTCTCTCATTCGTCACCACTATTAGGGTTATAATATTTTATTTATAATCATATCTGGCTCTATATTTTCATTAAATACTTTTTTATAATATTTTCCCACCATGATAAAACAGTTTGCCATCTTAATGACTCTTTAATCTTCTCGTCTTATGCAAGTTACTTAGCATAAAGACAATAGCTCTAGGTCAAAATTCTGTTACACTCAACGCCACCTCCTTCGGAAAATCTAGAGATTTTGTGTCCTAATATATAAGCTTGAACAAATTAGGACTCGAGAGTGAGTCAAGACCATTACATATGTATAATTAACTCTATATTTGATTTTTATATATGATCAGTAACTCTCATTAATTCTCGTCAAACATAAATAATAACTCATTCCGCCATACTTCTCATGGAAAGTTTAAATTTAACCGAACGTAATATGCAGTCGGATCTTTTGACCTCAAGCGATGGACCATCGTGCTCAAAAAATGTTATCTTTTATAAGGTATGACTAATAATATGAATTGATATTTAATTAATACTATTAATGCAGTTATTTAGAGAAAAGAATTCCGAGTGTGAATGAACTCAGGTTACAAATAACAGAATCAACTCATTGAGTGACCATATACTTATATACATATATAACAGAATAGAGTCAATGACTATAGTCTAACATCTTTCTATTACAACAATAATATTCAAAGCAGTACAGGTATTTTCTTAAGTGACTTGGCAGACGTAGTATCATAATATATAGGAGGATTGGTGTCACCTTTGGACGTGAGTTCTATGTAAGTGAGGAAGTATATTTGCTGTCGTATTTTCAGTAGAGGACTAGATACATGACACGCATCAGCGCATTTCGAGAAAAGGACACTAATGATTGATGGTGAAAAAAGGAGATTTTATAATAGTCATGCTAGTTAAGAATACAGCATTGTGAGAGATTAAACTTTTTAACCAATTTAAAATAATAATAATATGCAGCTAAATAACGCCCGAGCGCCGCAATTACTAAGTTCTCTTGGTTAATTTGGATTATATATGAGAATGATAAGTAGAGATCCGCTACTCGTTTCGTAATTTCTATTGAGCCTACAGATGTGGTGCTACAACAGTAGAAATTGTTCATTCATTTATATCCGGAGTGCTTCGAGTGTTATGGTCAAAATCATCTTGAATCGGATAATTACCACCTATATTTTCATTAAATAAATTTTTATGGGAAGGAATATTATTTAAAGAGTAAAATGTATGAGTGTCAGATAAATAAGATATGTGAGCGAAGTTTGAAATACGTAGAATTTAAGATATAAATAGTGTTAAAATAATTTTATACTCTTGTTGTGTAATGAAGTCCCAGGAATTGATGCGATCTTTAATGGCTTCGTTATAGATAATATATCCAATATGTATATTTGTATGAGGTTAATGGATCACATAATCATTAGGAGTGGATGGACGCCGTAAAAAGGTGTTGACTGTTTCAAATTACATTCATCCATCTTTCCTACGTGTTTGCAACACGTTAGTGTTGTCGTAATTTTTTGATGATGGAGTTTATGAAGTAGATATTATCCAGAAATTAAGCAAAGGTAACCTTATATCGGAGTCCCTTAAATTAACTTAGGTTCTCTTTGCTTCAAAAAAACAGGAGCAGGATTGAGGCTGATCTTGTACAAATAACAGACTCTGATTGATATTAACGACGATCCTAAAGGCTATGGTGCTGTGGTGATGCGCACAAGTACTCAAGCTAAATCCGCGTCTATGTTTTCATTGTTATAGATTTGGTATGTAGAAGAACGTTTAATGGAAATAGAGTGTATAACCGTAGAGTGAAGTATAACTACTTAGGATATTAATCAGCTGCTTGGTACGAGATAAAGAGAGTTACAAGATTGTAGCCATGCGTACTGAATGTCGTAACGCATCCAAAGAGTATTTATCAAGAGTCTAGTTTTGAATCGTTTAATATATTGCGTAGATCATCGGCATCCAAATCTAAAAACCCTGATGTAGTCGCTTAAAGAACTTGTGATATATAGTTGATTATGAGCATCTGGTCAAAATGAGTCTTTAATAAGAGAGTCAAACTTGTATCTACTTTGATTAGGATTGTACATTACTGTACGTGTAGTCAATCAACTAGTAAGTAAGTCCCAATGAAATGAGCCACAACTGACAGAACTTGTACAAGTACGTGTTCAGGACAAACGACAACATCATTCCTACTCTGAGTGGGCGCCAGTGTTGGAGCTTGATGATTTAATGCAACAACTGGTGATTTCTTGATTCCAACAATCCTATAACCGCGAGTTGAAGTATATATGCGAGTATCGTAATAACACCATAAATGGACTACATTGCAATAACTGTGCTTCACAGACCTGTTAATTAGTACGTTGCCGCCGAAGATACCAAATTTTATCAATAAGAACGTGTGAGATGCTGAATGTGATTGGGTTCCCAACTACTCAGAGCTGGTTATAGGGACGATACCTTCTGGAGTGGTCATGTAGATGGCGTGATCTAGACTAATGCTATTCGTGAGAAATTCTACTACAGAGCAACATCAAGTGGAAATAGACTGTACTCAGTTAACAACGGAATGAGCATAAGCTGACCAAATTTAGGGCTTAGTAATGGCGAATAAGCTGAGGTTTCTTTGACTTATACTGTATGTATATCCCAACCTATTCTCATTTATATATATTTCCATTCCCTTCTTAACTGATTGTGCCAATCAGAGTCGACATCATGACACACTTTCCTTGCGCTAAACCTTCCAGAAGAGCAATTAGTAGCGAACCGGCCTATTACTGTAATGTGATATTGCTTTTCTCTAATACTACTCATTATCAAAGATCCAGCATGAATTCCTTTCTTAATTTACTTCCTCGCTGCCCCTGGGTACCAACCACAACCCAAACAGGCTTTACCAAATCTCCTACTAAAGTGCCTACGATTTTTTGTTATCACTTGATTTATTTTTCTATATACATCATAGAATTTACAACTCTCAAAATTTAGTTAGAACTACAAGTGCGAATCCACAGCTATCTTGCTTTAATAAACAATTTAATCGAGTAAATCCACATAACTATTTATAAATATTGTATGGATTTTAGTTACAGAATACATAATACTCGAACGATAGAGTACATATCAATCTATAAATTGTAGTCATTGTTACAATTTCTAAGTGAACTGATGTGTAGAAATTTAATTTTATAGTAGCCATTAATTTAGCTAATAATGAACCATTCTCTTTAAATGTCGTTATTATACATTTTTCTGATTTACTTTAAATTGCTTTGAGATATTTAATTGATTTATCTTTATTTCCATTATAAATCTTTCATTATTATATAATTTTAAATGATTGTGATTGTATTATCTTTTAATAATGTGTAGTTGTCATCTCATAGAGATATCTCTAATGATGAAAAAATCATTTTTACTCAACAATTCCCACATTGACCTATAAATTCATCATACTTAATATTATTAACATTAATATAATTTGAACAATAGACTCCTTGACATAGGAACCAGCATCAATACCTTATAAATAAACCTCATATTAGTCTAATATTAAATATGCAAATGTGATATGCTTGTGTGATGAATCACAACTTTGAATATAAATAAATTAATTAATTATCAATTAATTTTATAGAGTAAATAATTAAACTTTTATATTTTAGTAGAGAGATGGAATATACCTCCTATATTCCGACGAACACGTTTTTTGATTATAGATATAATATAATCTATAACAAATCAAAATATTAGTCACATTAATTATAGATGAATGTTAAATTTATAATCTTTCTAAATGATCTTAAAAAAGAAATATTAAATAGTATAGATAATTAATATATACTAATATAACTTTCCTTTAATTATATATATACTAATATTTTTAAATTAAATTATAAATAAATATAATAACTATAATAATATAATAATTGAATTTTTGTATATAATCTTTAATTAAACTAAAATCTCTAATGCTAATACCATATCTAATATAATAATAATTACAATTAATCCTCTTTTATAGTTTACAACTAAAATTATACATAAATAATAAATTAACTTTCTTATATATATATACTATATCATATATATATATTATATATACTACTATATATAAATATATGCGGGCGTAGTCGCATGAAGATGGAGCGTCTAGACCCGCCCCTTAATACTCCTTTTTCTTGTGAGTCGATAATAAACAACCTCTATTAGAACACTATAACCAATTGTGTATCGCACCAGTCACGGACTTGAATGTATACAAGGGAACCACTCTCCTCAGTTAGTGATAAAATCTCGTAATAATCCAATACCAATAACAACTCACAGACATACACTACCCTCGATATAATATCAGTATTAATCGATTATTAGATATTAACTAATACATCATTAATTTACTCAAAACTTATTAATGCTTTTTCTGATATCTTCAACTATTATCGATCATCTTGAACAACGATCACACTAGCCTTTCTCTATGACCTTATCTCTGCTACGCATCACACTGCAGATATACTTCATTGAATCTATATTATTCCAGCATTTATGAACCTGTATCTCTAACTAATTGTTCTGATATGCATTTTTGGCGGCTATTCACATAGCCCTGTTAATCCAATCGCGGGAAAGCGTACCCGTTGAGTATTCCCCACGACCTACACATTTTAAACGCACCCACATTAATTGCCAGCCAAAATAAAATAACAATATCCCTACAACCACAATTCCTGGTGTTGACGACCCGTACATCTACATCATACCCTCCCTTTACTCATCATGATGCGCCACCATCTAGCTTATAGCTATATGATACTTTTTACCCCTTCCCCTCACATCACTACGTCCACGACTCCACCAAGACTCCGCCCCCGAATTACTCCTTTTACTCTACACGCCTTATACCGCACCTAAACTCTCATCCATCACTCTCCCATCTACTATAGTACCTCTACCATTACCCTGGCCCCTTCTACTCGCCCCTCCCCCCGTATACATACTAAACCAGGCCCCGTCCATACTATAATCCTAACCCGCTACTACTTTCGTATCACTCTACCTCTCCCATCTCCGTCACCTACGCTACTAACTCCAACTTGCTATATATATATTTATTTATATCACATAATTCAGTCTATAGGCGAAATTGGAAATTCCAATAATGAGTTCATGCCAGCATTAGGCATATTTTACCGATAATATCAATCTTAGTAATCAATCTCCATAATTGTCATGCGAGATATTCGTTACATATATGGTATGTTTTTGTTGAAGTGATGCTGATATTATATGAACTATACTGTCTTCCCAAAGGTATAATAAATAATTACAATATTAAACTGAAATAATATAAATAAATCACAACAGTGATTTTCTGTCCGCGATTCTTATGTGGAAACTATCTTAATGAGTTACTATGACATCGTGATAAATCATAAGATCATACAATTATTACTTATCCACCTAAATATTTATTATATATATAAATATACTATTATAAGAATATTAGATATAATTATTAATTTTTTTTATACAATGCAACGTCATTTTAGTTAAATAAGTATACTTGAAATGAAAATGGTTATGAGAAGTGATCATTTCCTTATGTTACAATTATAACTCTATCTAAGTTCTAAGTATATACTTTCAATATTATTATCTGATGCATGTATTACGCAAACTATCCAATATATCCCCAGTATCTCCTCTCATCTGTCTTCAGGTAAATGAGTACATTTATGTTGTAAGAAAGTTATAATTAAAATCTTTTGAAATTAGGGTCAGTAACTTATTATTAGTCCTTAATTTGTAGATAGAGGCAGTGTTGAATGAGACTACTAGAAAGATGAATGATCTGACATCTTAGATGAAAAAATTATAGTTTATATAAATATTACAATTAATCCATAGAATAAACGAAGCACTAGGCTATCTCGTGATGCTTAATTAATACGATTTTTACCTATATAATAATGAAATTATTAATATCGGATACATCACTTATCATACACATCCATTCCCGTATTACCTATTTTATATTCTATGTATGTATGTATGATGTAGTTTAAATTGATAAGATTGAAGGACCCCAACATCTTCCTAACTCACATATTTTTCAAATAAGAAGGTCAACTAAAAAAGTATTTGGCAAAATATAAAAGGACAAAATTCAAAATATTAAGAATTGCAAGATATTTCCTTATAACAACTTTAGCTTCTTGAACTTAAATTTAATAATTAACATTCTAACACTTACACTCACAAATCCACCTTAGTTCTATGGCCCAGAAAACTAATCAGAATCGCAACTTTTTATCTACCCTTCGCATTACTTTGCACTCCAGCATACATGCGCTTCACCCCATATCACTCGTCTTTACCACTTCCATTCATATTTGTTTCAGTTACGGCAAGCGCATCAAATTCACCTTTTTAAAATACATCTGTTACCTCCACCCTCTTCTCCTCACCATTTATACCTCTTACTAATAAAGGATTGAATATTAAAATTAATATTTAACCGACTAATTTACTTTAAAGGAAAATGTTCAAACAATTTCATCAAAACATTGTTCCTACTTAATTTAAGTAAAATATCGATTACACATACATAAACACATATAGGATATCTCGCACTAAACATCTTTTCACTGTTTCTAACGTTGAAAAACACATATGTCGGAGATAATTTTTTACATTAACTATATATAATGATGTGTAATGATGTTTGTGTTATTTGCCTGGCACTACCAGAGGTGTTAATAAAACATAAGAGAGGAGAGAGAGTTAGAATGGAAGAACGTCAAGAATCAAGTGGAGAGAGAGAGAGAGGTAAGATTCTGCCAAGGAATTGTAATAAGGACCAAAAAAAGAAAATTTAATTTCTTTTTAACCGTAACAGACCGCATATTGACTTCTTTCCTTTTTAAGTCTAATTCTTGGACGATTTTTGCTAATGAATCGTAATCCATACTTTAATTTTTACATTGCTTGTATTCTGGATTGTCATATTGAAAATACTTTGAATATCTTTAAAGATATAAAAATAGAACGCTTTGTCAAGTTGTTGAGTTTAATTGCGACTACTAAATGATTTTAAACTGAAAAACCTATAAATTTTGTCAAATGTAAAAGAATATTATTAATGTATACAATTGGCATCCCGGAAAGATTTGTTTAAGACATCCTACTGTGGCATCTATGCTGATCGAATGACATCTAATATAGATACTCCTAATAAGCGACTTGGGATCTCCACTGATGAAGTTGAGTATAGCAGCTTCGGCTTAAGTAAGAAATAATTAAGTGTCCCCATCTGCATCAATGTAAAGAACTCCTGATTACATGCTAGTGTGTAAATTTGACTGATTGAAAAACGACGGTTATATAAAATACAAAGATAAATATAAAAGTAATATAAATTGTAAATGTACAATTCATATATGCAAATAATTAAATATCCAATTTTTTGACAAAACAAAATTTAATAAATTTAAAATAAAAAGTTATCATTAAAGATAAAATTTAACTAATAAATAAAAAAAATTAAATAAAAATGATATATTATATAATAATATTTTAATTTAACATTGTTTCACCACTTTACACTAGTATTAATTATCTACATGAATTGTAACTTTCAATTAATCTAACTAGTCAGGAATAAATATATCCTACCTTTCAACTGCAAGTATAAAAGTGATCGGTGTCCGTGTTAAATTTTTAAGTATTCTGTGAACTCTAACATATCCTATTTAGTCCATGTTTTTTCCTAAGCTGCAATATTTCATAGTTGGGTTAATTTATGTAAATTTATGAAACATCTAGTAAGTTATTTTTATATAATATAATAAATTCTTTTCAGATATATCATACATACATGTATATCTTTAATTTTTTTTAGAATGCTTTGTTTTGGTTTTGTCTTTCTTCTGTACCTCTGAAATACTATAAACAATTATATATAAATAATAAAAGCCCTTTAAATCTGTGTCTTACTGTATAATTATAACTGAAAGCACTATGGGATGTCGTAAGTAATTTATAGTGATTATGAATCTTAATATCGTTGAACATGTGTTCTAGATATGAATATAACTTAGGTTTAATCAAGGTAGATTATCGCAGAACATTTGATCATAGAGCGAGGATTAACGTTAATAGAGAATGTGTTTGGTGTAGTGAAATATAAGGCCTAAATGATGATAATAAATCGAATGTTTAGTGACATTTTTTCATATTGGTAAAGGATTGTACATGATAGACGTTGCTTTGTGCAATAAAATAGAATGAATGGCGGGTGTTTTCGTGATGGGGGTTATGGAATTGTATGGACTTGACAAAGGGTTTAGTGAACTATTATTCACAAATTGTACGCAGATACCATATGCATCTCGACGGTCCGTGTCTTGCAAAACCCATAAGTATATAATATTTTAACTTGATGAGACTCTCAAGTTACGTGATGCTGGTGGGCTGCACCTCTATTTAGTGGACTTTTTACGTACTCAAACCCCACATCTAGTTGGAAGACAAGGGAGAATTATTAATTGGTCGCAACTTTGACTTTGCGATATGTTCGATGATTTTGCGCGAAATAATATATTAGATGGTAGGGAATAGATAGGTATATACTACTAGATAAATTTACATATTCATAAATATATATAGTTAATACTAACAATATTAATAACCATAGAGTGTCAAAAGTGAGTTCGTAATGCACTCATTAATAAAGCGGATTAGAGGCAAAGGATCTCCTAATGCACTCTCTGAATGGTTAGTTTCCACACTTGTATAAATGCGATAAGGGTTACCCTGAAAAAGAATTCAAGATCTGTATAGGGAGCGTGGACACGATATGATGAATACGATATGAGTGTATTGGAATATCGACCCTAGGGCTTCAGCACTGATTTGGTTTTCGCGTGTGAATAAATCATAGAGGACTTGAGCACGAATTCCCTAGAGCAGACTTGCATGAGTGCTCGTGTAAAAAGGAGGTTTTGGATAAAGTAAACGTCAGGTATGAGAAGTAGATTATGGTTAGTGAAATTGAGGACAGTCTCCTCGGTTTGACCATGTTATGTTAGATCTGTGTAGACATTATCTAAGCAATCTAATGCTTGTCTGAGTTAAACTGATTTTTAGTTATTATCACAGCCCTTGTATGCTGTGATTTCGTATATACAGTGGGACACAGTAATGGCTCCGGGGAGCAAATTGAGTGACTAATGCGCCATGTATCATACAGACTAAATATGATGAGTGACTGCTTTTTCTTTCGTGTATGAGGCCGCTCTACTGGTCTCGTAGCCCGAGTGCGGTGAGCTGTATCCGATTGGCGTATGAGGCAGAGTTATCCCCTCTACTCGAAACTGATCTTGTATTATCTCTATAGCGAGGGGTCCGTTCTTGCCAGTCGTCTTCGATCGTATTGTAGTCGTCTAGCTTTTCATGAGCTCAAGAGATGCACCATAGGCGTATTCGGCGGTGCTCGACGTAAAACATGTATCTTCTGTATCAATGCGCTAGCTCCACTTCGGCTAAGGCTCTGATGCTCTTTTCAGTTCTGTTCGCTACGATCTACTGCTTCAGACGAGCAAAAGCGGGCTTTTAACTAATCTCTACTACAAGCGTGTCTTCTCGTTACACTCGTGGCGCATTGTGCCACATGACTACCTACCATGATTCCTTGGTCGTGTATGCACACACTCACTGAGAAATATCATATCATACACTTTATGATTATCAATCTATATTATTACCTCCTACTTTATCAATATCTGTTAGATTTGTTGCTATACTCTTCACCAATAACTGATAAAGGCCAATACTCTATACTTAGCTCTATTCACTATTAAAATATTCAACACCTGACAAGATTTATTGTGATATAATTAATCCTTATCTTCCTCCTCCTTCTCATCTTCTCAGAGTGTCTAAGCTACTTTATGCCTGATAGAATTAACTATTCAATTATCACTAAGTGCAATGGTGCTGATCGTTGACGTTAGGAGGTCAGGTATGGCCTGAGAATATGCATTTTCCCTCCGAGTTTATGAGAGAGCTGTGTACTTCCGTGCCTAGCCTACTCCTCCCCTCTCCGTATCATAATACCTAATTATCACTATTGCCTACGCTACCTGTACACTGCAGACCTTCTACCACCACATTTCAAGTGCTTCTATAGAACCAGCCTGACCACTGTTATGCGAGATCGCACTCATCTCATACAGCAGCACGCTTGCTGAATCCTCCATGACCCTAAGCAATATATAAAATCTGCCCCACCTATTAAGTCTCTCACCTGTTGATTGTCTTCCAATCCTGGAACTCCTCAATACACGCCTGTCGTCTTTCATTTCCTCTACATGTTAGTCCGCGTCCAATTACACTAGGCCTTCTATTACAAGTAATATTCCTTCTTCCCTTTACTCAGTATCTACTAGTCTCTATACCGCTTCTCGCAACTCTTCTGAAGCTAAGCTAAATATTTTCTCCGTTATCTCTCTAAACGAAGTTTGATGTACTGGATTTCTCTCTATCATTTAGAGCATTTACGGTGGATTTTAAGTTTGTGAGTCGTGGAGATATTAGAGAAGGCATCGGTAACAAAGTAAAAGGACAATTATAGTAAATTTTGGTTAATGAGATAACGTTACCTTTTTTGGAATCTCACACATTCTTTTGTCGCTTTTCGACATCTCTTTATTAATATTAAATGTATAATTGTCCTAGGGTACCTCACCCTATCACTGTGGTGTCTCGATACATATCTGAACTCCAGTAGATTGACTGCTCTTTGGTTGCTGTTTTGGTGGTGGAATGGTAGCTGGACTTTGTTTATATTATCTTATTTTCCATACAAAAAATAAGTAGTGAATATCAACTAAAAGATAGATTCAATAAGGTCTTTAATCTCATAACTTTATTCTTGCTTTATTCATTAAAAGATCTTCTCGTCTTGTAAAATACTACTATACTAATTACCACTTTTTGACCGATGACTACGTACTCACTTACTAATTTCTTCACCATTTCTAAATTCGTCTCTATTGAACTCTAATGAAATTGACTTTCGTTTAATATCATATTCACGATTCCTTCGCTAGATCTGATAATAGAAATCGGATGTGAGGGGTTACGTCTTATACTTGTGTAATATTCAATTCTATTTAAAAACGCCAACTTCTTTACAATATTCCCTTCATCTAACTTTGTCTGAAGAGGTTTTACCTGCAAGACCCTAGTCTACTCCTGTTTGAACATATAATACCATTCCCTTGCTTAAATACCTATATATAAAATATGCTCTTGTAATAACTACTTATCCTATGGTAGCCGTTGAGAGCGGCATCTAAGTAAATCATCAACACCTGAGTGCATTCATCCTGTGTTCTACTCTCCTCCAGATGGAGCTCGAGTAATGGTGTCTCTCTAGCATTTAACAGTGTGAAACTCAAAAAAAAGTAAGTATAAGCAAGGTGATGCTATGCACATTCTAAAAGAGAAAGCACAGTCTAGTTACTGATAGCCCCCTTCGATAAATATGGTGAGGTGAGCTCAAGTATTTCAACTCGCGCAGGTCATGTTTAGGAATAAAAGTCGCTCCCCTGAGAGTGCAACGCCGAAGAGCCAAGCGAGACCTTCCATGGCTAATATTCGTCAAAATCGTATTCGAACTTACTTTCCTAGTTCTCTGTGTCCAGAACCTCGGGCCACAACTCCTCATTGTCACGGCGCCGTGTGGTCCCCTCTTTCACAAATTCTAAATATTCTATACGGTAACCTCGCCTAAATCTCAGCTTCAAAAGGTGCCTACGAAGGAATGCACCTATCTTTTTCTCAAGCCGGTGTCGCTGCCACCACTCACTTAGCCACACCTCGTTTTATCTCCAAACGGTGTGGTAGCTCTGTGTACGGCACATGCGTTCTGAGAGTTCGAACTACTTTAATGTCAAATTGCTGCATCCTAGGTCGCTGCCGGGCGCCGCGTTCGTACTTCCCTACCGTCGACAACATACCCTTTGACTGAGCACTTCTCATATCCTTCATGATGCCATCTTCCCTAAATCTCAACACTATATCAATCGGACCACCTTCCAATCATTATACCAAATAACTCCGTCTGTGAGCCTAGATCTCCTCTAAATTTGACGTTATGTTGTAATTCTGTCTGGTGATACAATCCAACCTTTTTTAATTATGCGTGTCATGCCTACCATGTGATCTTCACACCATATCATGATCTCAGTAACTATGCTGATTACATTCCTCATTCTAATCAATTCTTCTATCACAACTAACACACCAATAATAATTTCTCATCTTGTATACACTAAATTGTACTTTAGGGATTTTAATTATCTTAATACCCTTCTTAAATGTTCTATCCCCCATACTTTAAAAACTAATAATTAATTTATATAATAATAACACTATTTTTTAAAATAATAATAAATCCCAAAATGAATAAATTATCAAACATTGCAAAATTTTTTATATCTTTCCACTCAAGACTTTATGTTCCTATATTTACATATCTACCACCTAAAGTCGATTGTAAATTAGGACCAGCCACCTTCTCTGTCATATTAGTAATATACTTTTCCATCTACACTCTCGCATCATCCGTTTCCTATGCATTTAAACTATACATACCTTTAGAAATTAGTATTTAAAACTTGGAACACTTGCTTTCAGTCTGCTCAAACCATCCATATCATAAATAACTTTATCAATACTCTGGATAAGTCACTCACTCTCACAACAATAATCTCTATTAACTCATATCTACGTTTATACTTATAAAACCTCTTCATTTACTTTACACACAACCTGCATAATAAATCTAATACTCTATACTCTAATCCAATCTGCAAACTCGCTCTTCAGTATTAATTAGCCACTACAATTAACCAAATTCAATCAAGTGTATGATGAGTTAATATTTCTTTTTTTGGTTTATTTGTTTGTCTACCCTCACTCTCTTACTCTAAGTTTCCCATTACATATTCTAACACCTTGATATTCTAAAATTTCTTAACAGCCTATCACTTTAATGATTTTAAAGTGAATAAGTTTCTAAAAATATATTTACCAAATCGAACATTAAATTATAATTATGAATATAACATATATAGAGTAGGACAATATTAAATTAATGATAGATAGAATAATATGGACATCATATAAAGTTAATTAAAATACAAATAGTATTAGTTATTATACCTCACTTCATTTATGTATTTCATATAACGAGCCAACTAAACGTTTTCTAATAGTCCATTTCAAAATACTCAAATCTTCCAAATCGTACCGATCAACTACCTTGACTGCACCCAATTTCTTGGAGTGATCCAGCCTCAATTTTGGTCAATCTGATTCTTCCGTTCCATCAACTATCTTTCTTAATGACTCCTTTCTTGAGAGAGTAGCCCAAGATAGACTATCCTAGCTCTGTGTTAGAAGCAACTGTGTCTGCTATTCTTAATCGTGCGGCACAACCCATTACTCATCTATGCACAGGAGGCTCTCTCACACCAAATTTAAAGGTGGAGGAACGTGTCCCTGCGCACAATATATATGTATTTCACGTTATCTAGGTTATCAATTAGGTAGTCCATTCCTCCTAAATCGTCGTGTTGTATTTAACGATTATTGTCTTTTTAGCACTCTGCGACAAATTGCTTAATTGTAATATTTATCCATATACCAAAATCCAGGAACTACCACGTCTCCATACAGCACACACTCGAGCAAATCCTAACTCAACCTGGAACTATGTAGACACCTATAGCATTAATCAAAACAAACAAGGTATAACATGATAGTCTGAAACATGAATATTAGAGAATCTTAGCTCTCAATAAGACTTAATCTTCATAATGACCAAATCTACACTATAGAATCATAACTGAAATCATTGCTGTAATTACGTGATCTGACTACGGCATCTTCTAAGCTACCTGATTGACCTCAACAGCATCGCAGTACACAATCTACATCTCGGCTTCCGGTCTTCCTCAGTCTTTTCTCGAACCTTAGCATACACGTTAATACTAATGCGCACTATCAATTTAATATGATGGGTTATACACTGCACAGACATAATGAGATTCTTCTTTGTTCGTGCTTCATGCGTTGTCTGAAATGTCACACTCTGTCCATTTTATCGTGAAGCACTACACACTCTTATCTGGTGTTAGTGTGCTCGTGCTCGTAGACAGCCTCTTGTATGGGTTATTATAAAACTCTCTTTCGACATGAAGAATAACTTGAGCATTATTTCTCTTATAACATGAAGCCTCTCAAGGAACTAATTAGTGGTTGGAGTGTTTTAATGTTAAATGATCGTAACCTCTCGCGTTACTCATCGAGATTTCGGATGTAGATCACGCACTCCATTCATTTGTTACTGAATATACGAGGATTATTCTTCTTTTCCTTACTTTAATTAAGTAGTAATTTTTTTTCTCGAAGTATAGCCAATGTTTTATCATATTTTGAACCCTCCTAAGGGTAGGTGTATTCTTAGGATCGATATTGAGAGGTGATTCGGAATAAATACCTCTAAATCGGAACTTAACCGTCTCCACTTAAAAACATTATAAAGATACACATTATGCCACTTATTGTGTTTTAGCCAGATTTCTTCTTGGAGCTCTATACGATTCAGCCCGGCCCGCTACTCCGAGCTCTCACTAGTGTCCGGCACATCATTAAGTCAACTCATGACTATGTATTCTATCTTCAACTATTGACTTCATACCTCCCTATTAAATACTCTCCAAATTTATCCTTATACGAGCATTTCCAAGTTTTGGGATCTCTAAGTCTACACTCACTACACGTAGGGCTAGTAGCTGACCAACTTCAGCTTAAGTATGACAAAGAGCGATCAGCTATATGTCAGCAAGTTGTACGGTATAGTATCAGATATTGAAGGAAGATACATACTATGATAACTAAGACTCCTTTAAATTGGGGAATCATTAAGTTATACTTAATTAATGATAGTATACAGTCATTTGTACCCAGCTACATGCCCCTAGTTTTATAATGTATATATAGATAATCTCTGGTACTTCCAGGTATCCGAACGACCCATACTACCTTATACTACTTATATTTATTTTACTAGATTATAAATAATGTTCCTTAATAAGTATTGAAATTTTACTATTATCAGTAAAATTAGAGATGTGTTTATCAGCGCGTGTATGCACAAGAAGTGTTCCTACGTAGGAATGAGGCTTGTACTTAGTAATCCTCGGTGTAATAGATTGAACAAGAATCATACCAAATACAAGTACCTAGAAATTTAATTCAATTGTAATTAAGTATAGAAGAGAGATATACCTAAGTACACACAAGTCTCTAATAAATTTCATAAAAGCTATCTCTTTAGATGATAATCACTGAACTATCATCTCTATTTTATTAGCAGGAGCATTTTCATTTCATTTATGTTTGGGTTAGTACTAGTCCTTTTCTTACCAAGTTCTAAATCATGTTAAAATTCCTTCTCAATCGTGACTGGAATTCATCTGCAAGATGTTGTCCATGCTTCCATCATTCTTTGAGAAATTGCATGATCGGGGTATAGTAATCTTCACTCTTAACCAATTAACAATTGTTTCATACTCATAAATAATATAATAAAATATTATACAATAAATATAAAACTTGTTTATATCCTTATGGAAAATGTTCATAAGATAGGTAATATAGAAACCAATATAGAACTCATACTTTAGATAAAAAGGTGTTCCACAAATGCAATAGTCTAAACTAAATTCAACATGACTTCCATAATGTACAGTATATAAGGACTCAATAAACAGGTAAATAGATCTTTAAGATTTGTTATGATATCCATCTGTCATGTATCAGTCACTAATTACCCTTAATATACACTTTACTTTAATTATATATATATATAATATTAATAATATAATATATATAATAATACAATTATTAATATTATAAATTATATATTTATTAATTAAATATATTAATATATATATATTATATATATAATAATAATATATTAATATTTATACTATTAATATAGTATAATTAATATATATTAATTATTATATAATATTAATATTATGAACTTATTATTTATATATAATATATATATATATATATTAATTATTAATTACCATAATTTATATATTAGTATTATATTATAATATAATATATATAATTATTAATACTTTTAATTAATATATTATATAATTATATATATATATATATTATATAATATATATTATATACTATATATATATATATTATTATAATAATTATAATATATATATATATATTACTATTATATATATATATAATATTTAACTATATATATAAAATATATATATATAAATATCATATATCATACTTTCGACTCCCAATCAACGAGAGTAAGAAACATAATATAAATCAACTGATTTATGAATAATAATAGTATACTCAAATGTTCCGACTTATTAGATTGTGTCTTTCTAATGCCTATATTTCTCACCATTTTCTTAAGAACCTGCAATTTTATAAGCAACACATTGAAAAGATGAACTTAGAGTATCTCACAGCTACTTAATCCGAGTCGTCAGATTTTTTGATTATTCCTTCGCCAACCTTGCATAACATCCCATGCAATAAGTCCAATTATTATGTCCTCTTGGAATGCAGACACACACTTTATTTCTTGTAATGTGAAAAATATAATTCAAATAAACACCTTCACTAATAAATTTTCTTGAAAAATAATTTATGTAGACTGTTAAAAGTGGACAAATGGTATTAAAATATATTACTTTTAATGTAAGTAATTAACTATAATAAATTCATATTATTTTTTACTAATTAATTAATATAACTACTCTAGATATATATATAATATAATAAATTATAAATATATTAATATATATATAATATATATATACTTAATATTAAATACTATTATATTAGCATTATATATATATTATAATATATTGTTTATCATCTATATTAATTTATATATATATTATATAGATATATAATATAATTATTTTTATAATATATATATATAAATAATATAGTATATATATATATATGATACATATATTATATATAATATAATTATATATATAATATATATATATATTATATTATATATATATTTAATATATATATATACCTGATAAAATAATAATATATATACTGTTTTATATAGATATATAAGATTA
>JABUQX010074641.1:62500-68248 GCA_015478945.1 Trachelipus rathkii | reverse complement strand
CCACTCTCATACATATCTATCATATTTATGTCCAATTATTATTCCTCTCCTACTTCCTCTTCTAATATATATATATAATATATAATATATTAATATTATATATTAATATATAATTAATATATATATAATTATAATATATATATATATATTATATAAATATATATATATATAAATAATATATATATATATATATATATATATATATTATAATTTATATATTAATTATATATATAAATATATAAATATATATAATATATATAATATAATATAATATAATGATATAAATATATATATTATATATATATATATATATATAAATATATATATATAAAATTATAATAATATATATATATATATAATATATATATAATATATATATATATAATATATAATTATATAATTTATATTAATATAATAAAATATAAATATATATATATATTTATAATACATATATATATATATAATAATAATATAATATATATATTATATATATAAATATTATATAATATTATAATATATATAATATATATATAAAAATTATTTATAATATATAATTATATAATATATTATAATATATATAAATATTATATTTATATATAATTATATATATATATATATATATAATATATATAGATATTAAATATTATATATATAATATATTATATTTTATATTATATATTAATATATAATAATATATATATTATAATATATATTATATTAATAAAATAATATATAACAGTATATATAAAGTATATATATATATATATTATATATATATATATATAAATATATAATATTAATATATATATATATAATATATATATATATATAAAATATATATATATATATATAATATATAATAATATATAATATATAATATATATAATATAATAATATATAATATTATAATATAATTAATACTATTAATAAATATATATTATATATTATATATATATATATATGATAATATATAAATAATATATATATATTATATATATATGTATATTATATATATAATATATATATAACAATATATAGTAATATAATATATATTACTATATATAATTATATATATATATATATTATATCATAATATTATATTATATATATTAATATTTTATGTATATATATATATATTAATATATGATAATATATAATAATTATATATATTATATATATAATATAGTATAATATATAAATAATATATTATAATATATATAATATAATATAATATAATAATCATATTACAGTGTCACCACCACTCACGGCAGAGCCATTCAATGAGGGGTGTACACGCCCAGAATCAAAACTAACCCAAATTACAGCCAGATGAGCCAGACGCAGGCATTGAAGTGGGAGGTTAAATTCAGCGAAACACTAGAAATGAAAGAGAATTCACAAAGAGTGCAGGAAGAAAAGGAAGCACCGCAGCAACTTAGTTCTGGACGTACCAATTATCAACACAAAAACTCAGTGGCAATACAGCACCCTTGCTACGAGCGGCGACGCAAAGCTGGTTGGTACGCGATAAAGTTCCTGACACCGCACTACGGACCATAGAAAGAGATAAGCACCACATCGCTCCGCAAAGATAGAGGTCAAGTGAACTGGAAAGACGGACAATTTATAAAGCCTTTTGGCTTTGACTCGACCCATATCTAAAAACCGGAGAGCCCCTCCCCAGATATGAAGCAGTACTCCATACCAGGCATGAGGCCCTTGTTAGCTGAGTAACTGAGAAAGGGAAAAAAGTCTCGCAGTCTAAACAAACTCCCAGTTTCTTTGGGACTCACTAGCAACCATTGTGATGTGAAGTTTCCAAGACATTCTTTTTTTATTTAGCCAAGATGTATATGTAACAGAGAGACGAGAAACGTCAAAAAGAGAATAGAAAGTTGGATGTGTATCGTAAGAGGAGATTTGTAGAAGTTGAGTTTTTAAAGAATTGAATTCACAAGGTCATACGACCCCACCCAGAAATTCTATTCCAAATCAGCGAGTAATAGAATCAAAGATTCAAGACGAGAGCATTCTAGAAGTAATAAGAAGAGCCAGAATTGAAATGAGTTGATAGAGTAAGGTCGAGTCATCGGCATATGAGTGAAATAGAGTTAGATAATTAAAAGATATAATGAAAACTAGGAATAAAGTGGAGATAAGACAGAACCCTGAAGAACACCACTACTTAACAGAGAAAGGAGAAAAGTGCACCCATCAACACAGCCATATTGAGCGATTGAAAGAAAATAAATAAATAGCAAAAAGAAGGAGGAAACCCAAAGGAGGAGCTTGGAGATCAGTGACGCTGCATACCACGGGGATTTTCCAAATGCTTTGATATGTTCACAGCCACCCACGCAAGTCATCCCTGTTCTCTATAGGGCGGAAAACCTCAATCCAGTAGATAGAATAGTCCATATCGCCAGATAGACCTCGAGCGCCGAAGCTACTAGATCGGAAAGAGTGAATGAATTACCAGAGATCTAAGAAAAGATGAAGTTGAGAGAGTTTCAAAGATCTAATAGATACGAAGTAGACTATAGGCGAATAGTTTAGAAGATCAGAGCGGCTTCCTTTTTCGGAATAGGTTGGATATGTGCGTGCTTCCAACACTGAGAGGAAAAAAGTTTAGTATTGAGACAAGAGACATATGAGTGAACCGAGGACGCGGATAGCACGGAAGCACACTCCCTCAAATCGGAGGAATGCCATCCGGGCTACCCGCCTTTCCTAACGTTATAGATTTCAGGGCCATGCACCGATCGAATGTTAATCACAGCAAGGCTAGAAATCTGAGAAGAAGGAGGAGGAGAGAATGCCAGAATCGTCCATTGATGAGAGAAATAGGAGGCCGAAGAGATTGCCTTTTCAGTTGGGACATTAGCAACAGAACATCAGAAGCGAATAAGAGGAGGAAGGCAGATTTACAGAATGCTAGAGATGTTTTTGCAAGAGGCAAGAAAGAATTATCATAGTCGAGAACAAGAGGTTAGCGCACTTATCGTTGAAAAGCCCGGCTTTGCTCGTCGAAGAGTATCCCTGCAAACGATTTCTTGCTGAATGAAAATAGCAAGATTGATAGGAGAAAGAGAATTTTCCACTCCCGATACGCACTGTCTCTAGCTGAATGGCCGAAACCAAGCACGATCGAACCATGGATTATGAGAGAGAAGAATATTAGTCGAAAAGGAATGAACCTCTCATCCCTCAACGATAAACAGCTCCACCTTATCGGCCAGAAGTCTAGCTCATCAGAGACAAAGCATCATTCAATTATATAGCAAAGTGCCAGAAAAAACGAAGCAGTTGGAGAGGTGTTGGAGAAAAGTATTAAATTAAGATATATAAAGTTGTGGTCAGATTTACCGAAGGGCAGTGGTGTATTTTTAAGAAGAAGGACTTGTGGTGAAACATAGGTCAAGTTTGTTCAAGAATTGTTTGGGACGATCCGAATTTTTTTCTTTAATTAAGTTACTCCAGATCGTGAAGAATGCTGAACCGATTCGCCTCCTTCCCCACTAAATTGTCATGAGAGAAACTCCAACCATTCATGTATTACATTAATCCCTTAAATAGAGACCTCAGTTTGGATGAGAAGATATAACAGTTTCGTGAGAATAGAAGATATTCAATAAAAGTATAAATCTGTTCTGTTAGGAAGCATAGCAGAACACAGATTATTGAGAGAAGAAGAAAGATTTAAGCACGAACATCGAAAGTTAGTAGATTCAAGATTCTCGAGACGTGTACAGGAGTATTTAACATAGGGACATACTCCCCCTTTAGACGAAATTGAATAACTTTATAGTTGCGTATGTGTGTAGAAGTAGTGGAATAATAGTAGTAATAGTTGTATTATGTATTATTATCGTTTGGTATTTCCACGGATGCGAGTGAAGTGTTAAGCCACGATGTTATAAAGTCAATAGAAAGCCCCGCTGCGCCGCAATCATACACTCACACACAACCACACAAAACAAAAACAACAAAAAACTATCCTTCCAATGTTAATTTTCATTTGGAGCAGTCTATATATTGTTCACACAAAAAATCAGAAAAAAGAGAATTTGTCGATTAATTAAGCTTAAAACTTATAAACGCGTGTATTTGTAGTAGTGAATTATATGGTATAAGTTATGTGTTAGATTAATTCTTTAACATAAGTTGAACATCTCGACGCACCCGGCACCGAATCATATAATTTCCGAAAGAGAAATTTATAATAATGGAACTTAAAACTGATGATGAGAATTAAATTATTTTAACCAAATACGAACCTTCCCCTAAAAAAAAAAACACTTAAAAAAAAAAAAATAGAATCACTAAAATCTTAAAATTTAAAAAAACGAAAAAACCTAAACAAATAATAAACGTATTACACAAATCTAAAAACTAACTATGACTAGCTAAAACTAAAAAGTTTCCAAAACAAAAATTAAAAACGAGGCAACTTTCTTATTATAAGGGTAATCTTAATGTCCAATTTAAACCATGATAATTAAAAAACAATTAAACAGGAGAGCACTCAATGTATAAACACACAATGGTAAAAATAACTAAAACATCAAGAACACTATTCATTCCATTGGAGCTCCGGTCACTATCACCACCACAAGTCATCCATATATATATTATTTATAATATATATATATATTATTAATATATATATGTATATATAATATATAATATAACTTAATAACTATTATATATATAGATATAATACGAGGTGAAAAATCTTTTCTTACTGCTATCTATTAGGTTCCTCGAGGTAAATGATTCTTAAAAACTCTCTTGTTGTTACTGATTCCTTTGCTCTATTGGTTCGCACCTCGGGAATAACTCGTTAAAATACACATAGCTTTGCTTACTAAAGTGAACGCTTTAACAGAATTCAAAATGTAAATAAAATAAATATATATAAATAAATGTAAATCAACAAATAACTGTACCCGTTTCTATCTGTATCTCTTTAAGAGAATGTCAGCTTTCAAATAAAAAAAAAGAATCGAACATTGCAAATGATGACGTTCAAGGATGATACTTCTTTTCCAAACCAAGAAATATTAAAGATACTGAAGAATTATAGAACTTATTCATGGAAGGACAGTAACAATTGGAGATGGAAAAGACTGCAGAGAATTGAAAATCTTAAACTGATCCTATAACAGGATAACATTTGGCCATAAACAGAATTCTAAACTAGTACAATGCATCCTCCTGAGTCGAGACAGAATACAGACTTAAAGGAATATCTTCAGCAAAAATATTGACTACATTGGGCAAAATGTAATTTTTTTAGCATAAAAATAACACTCCCTTTATAAAAATCCTGCAGACGGGCTGATCATACTCGCTATCGTGCTCAATCGAGTAGAGCGACAGCCGCATGAGGGGTGTTCGATCCCTATCCAATCCTATGTAGAAAATTACGCTAGAGAAGTCTCCTCTAGATAGGCATGCCTGAGGTGTCAACTTTTGATAAAAAAAAACTACCCCATTTAGCAGAAATAAGAAATATCCTCCCATGTGAACGACAAACTGTTAACTCTTAAAGAACAGATTTTATATACATCCTTAACTGTATCTAATTTGATTGTTATCTTATTATTAGTCGAAAATATATATAATATATAAATATAATAAATTAATTATATATTATATAATATTATATTATATACTATAATTATAATATATATTATATATAATTATATCATATAATATATATATATATAAATATAAATTAGTAAA
>JABUQX010074641.1:22500-60000 GCA_015478945.1 Trachelipus rathkii | reverse complement strand
CAATATTGTAGTGACAGCTCGCTGCATACCTGTTTATTCTTGTATAATCTTCATAATTTTAAAGGATCATATCTACTTTATTACATTATATATATATATAATTATAAATATTATAATTATTCAGGAACGCCATAACTACTGGAAGCTACATATATGAATGAAACTTATTAATCTGTTCCACCTTTCCCTGAAAACATCTTCAATCTAACCCTGATGAGTAAGAATATATTAGTATATTATATATATAATATTATATATATTAATATATCACTATTGACATATTGACACACTATACAAATCAGAGAAAAATATAAATATCATATAATATATTAAGCATATATATATATATTCACTATAGAATCTTTCGTATAGACGTAATTGTATTTACTTCTTCAGCTTAACATAAATAATTGATAGTTATATTTTTTACATTTAAATAATAAGGGGAAATTTAATTTAAGTTTTAAGAAATATACAACTGAAACAGATAGGCGGATATTCTCCTGCTTCATCCAGCCAGTGCAAAATTGAAGTTCAGCTCAGCCCGAGAAGCTCCGCAAGCCTCAACCCAACTCCGAAGTTTTCCGGAGCATGCTTTCCAGTAAACCTCGACAAGCTTAGGCTTCAGCTTCACGTTAAAAAAATTTCTTCATCAACTCATTTAAAGAGATATCTTTTAGTATTACGAAAAATATTTTACTCTTACAATTTTGGAGCCAAAATAAATAAAAAGTGATTCATTTGATATTTCAATTTGCTCTAATTTGAAACTTTACACAATCAATGGGCAGACGGTGTTTGTAAAGAAAATATTAGAAAAAAAACAAATATGCTATGTCTTCCGCAAATATCTCACCTCTCCGATGAAGGATCAAAGTAAGTAAGCTTAATGCAAAGGACAGACAACGATTGCAATAATCTTCACTAATAATTGCGACAGGAGAAAAAGGAGTGGAGACAATGGAGAGGCTAGTCGTTGACATATGAATAAAAGAAGTTAATGAAGCAATTAAAGTCGGAATAGAGTAAATAGGTACAAAGAGATCATTAGAAACGCATAATTGATTAGAATAAGTTAGTAGCCACACAATATCGAATAGAGTTATTTGAAAGTAAGCTAGACAATGAGTAGCAAAACGGACAGGAATATATGGAAAGAACACCATAAGACTCCTGAACCCTAAGGATGGAAACCAACAATCAAGAAGACAGATAGGAAAATATATAACCTAATATCAACCTGTACAACGACGTTTATTTAAAAGTTTTTAACCATTCACGAGATATGGAGCGAAAGAGAGAGAGAGAGAGAGAGATAGAGAGGAGAGGAGAGAGAGAGAGAGAGAGAGAGAGAGAGAGAGAGGAGAGGAAGAAGGCTAATGTAGGATTTAAATCTCATTCCCTTCATGATGTGAAAAAATTTATATATAGAGAAATACAGATTGAAAATCGGAAATATTAACATTGAATATAAGCTGGATGAGAGTGTATAAAGTTCCGATTATTTACATAGAAGTTAAAATCGCATAATGTCGTCATAAAAGTGACATATATTGCCAAATTCAAGATTATGAAAAAGTAGGGGGTAAAGCTGTATTAAATAACACAAATAACATGACATTTTAATCTGATTTGTATTAACACATTTATTACTAATTTTTTAAAACAATTAAAATTATTATAAATTTTTTGTGAGAACGTGCGAGGACAATATCCTAACTTTTTGCATCTCGGTAAGTTTGCTAAGTCTTTGCTAAATGCGGTTCATTTTTATTCACAATTAAATAAAAGAGAACAAATAATTCAATTTCGGCGAATTTATAAATTACATTTGTTTCCATGTTCATGATTTTATTTATTTATTGTTAATTATAACTATGTATTTTTAATATCTAAATCTTTAAGATTTTTTAACATTTTTATTTTAAGAAAAAAATAATAATTTATATAATATATAATTAATAAATATATATATAATAGAATATTAATATATATATATAATAATTATAATATATATATAATATATATAATTAATATATACATGATAATATAATATATAATAATTACTTATAATAAATATAAAATATACTAATATATATTATATAAATTAGTTAAATATATATAAATATATATATATATATATAATATATTATATATATATATTAAATATATATCACCTATATATATAATATATTTAATATAATATATATAGTATATATATATATATAATATTAATATATTTATATATATATATATATATATATAATATATTATTATATATAAATAATTTATAATTAATATAAATATTATATATATATAATATATATATATATTATATATAGATATAATATAAATATATAAATATGACAGAAGGAAAATATACATAATCTGTAAGCGTAATAATTCGATTCAATAGATGGTTGATTCGGAGCCTAGTAACAATGTATGTGATAATTTAAAAATATCGATGAGAGAAGTAAACGCAAACACTCAAATGGAAAGGAGGACTCCCTCGTCACGGTGTTGACCAGACAAGAATAACTTACATGGCTTTACAATACAATTTCCCAGAGCATACAGTAATTATTACACTCCTTTGCTCTATGATATTATTACCTATGGAAAACACAAGTTGCTATAAAAGTCACACACACACAATTACACTGTAATTTGATAAGCATATTACATCCCCTACTTATTGAATTCACATTTTATTTATTATTATATATATTATATTTTATTATTTTATATTATTATTATTTTTTATATATTATTATTATTTATTATTATTATTATTAATATTATTATATATATATATATTATATAAAATATATATAATATATTATATTACTATAATATATAAATTAATATATATATATATATATATATATATTATAAATATAAATATAATATATAATATAAATATATATATAATATATTAAATTATATATATAATAATTATAGTATATTAATATTTATATATATATATATAATATATATATATATTATAATATATATATATATATAATATATAATATACTGAATACGCATAAAAATCACAACAATGTACCAAATGATAGTTATCTTATTTCTGCAGCATCGATAAGGGCGTGATCGAATATTAGACGAGTGGCAAAATCATATCGAAGATTTCGTGAACAAAATCACAACCCCCCCATTCCCCCCCCCAAATCATAAAACAAAACAAAGTTACAGTAATGTTTGCCGTATCTTTTATTATATACTATTATATTATAATAATTATATATATATAATTTAATTATATATATATATATAATATACATATAATAAATTATATTTTACTATATTTACTATATAATATATATATATATAAATGATTAATAATAATTATATAATATATATATATATATATTATATATATAATATATATATATACTATATATATATATATATATATATATAATATAATTTAGTATATATATATATATATATATATATATTATATATATATATATATATTATATATATATATATTATATATAAAATATATATAAATATATATATATATATATATAATATATATACACAGAGCGATTCAAAAAATTATGTAAAATTTGGTAACTGATAAAAAGCAAAAATTAAGAGAGTAAAAAATCCAATAAAGTATACGTAATTGCTTTAGTTCGTCTGGCTGTCGTATGTTTAGACACTATTTGTACTATAAACATTAGGTTACAAACACTAAATTAAAAATGGCGAACGTATCAAGTATGAGGAACGAATAACTCATTCGAATAGGAGTGTTAATAAACATATTATTATTATGTAGGAAAGGATAGGGTTAATTTTGTACAACATAAAACATACTGTTCTAAAGCACTACAAATGATATCAAAAGATTAAAAAGATGATGATGAAAATGACCTCCTTGTTCCCAATGCACGCGTCCAGCTCTTCTCATCGATTGTCGTACCCGTTCAATATCTGAGTCTGTTTGATCGTTTAGAATTCTTTTTCATAATCTAAATCGTTACGGTCTTCAAACGGTGTCGTTGGAGAAGAGATATACTAAGGTGTTTATAGTGTTCCCAAAGGGTAATAATCAGACGATTTAGGTCTGGTACCTTGCGCCTCGTAACTGGCCACCTCGACCTATCATTGATTGGGAAAGGTCTCATTCAGGTGTTCCGAACTGCAGCAATAAAGTGTTGGCAGGAGCCCCATCATGCATAAACCACATGTTTTGCGCAACTGAAGAGGTACACATTATCAAACAAGGACGGAGCTCATGTTTCAAAAGTTTAGGATTATTCCATTATTCGGTCATTGGTGGTTTAGATTATACATGATCATGTAAAATTATTGCCCAATGTTTACTGAAAACTGATGTTGTGAACGATTCTGTTTAATGCATGAGGGATTCTCGCCTGCCCAAATGTGTTCGTTATGAACTTTAACGATAGCTGTTCTTTATGTAAAGTAAGCCTCGCCGGTAAATAAAACCTTCGTTTAAAAAAGTTTGGGTCAATCATTTGTTCAAAAACCATTGTACATGAATAACAACACGAGGGGATAGTCACGTGCAATAGATATGCAACCTGATGGACGTGTACGGGTGTACTGCTGCCGTGTATAACCTCCAAATACTAGATTGTTCGAATTAAACTGAAGTGACAATTCTGCGTGCACTTTTCAGGATGCTCAGTAAATCTTCATTCAAGAACTAATTTTTCTAAATCAACAGTCCTAGTAATTCGGGGTCTGCATTAGTGCGCTCTTTGACTGCAAATACCCTGTTTCAACAGGCGTTGATGTATAGTGGCAAAAAACCTGCGCTTGGACAAATTCGGTTGGATATTTCTCTTTGTTACAAACGTCTTGCTGCAGAACGATTGCATGCAGCGTGCCATCCCAAACATTAGATACATGCAATAATTCGAAGATATGGAATACACAGTGGTAATTACGTCCATTATCTCAAATAAACGAAAGAAACACTGTAAGAGACACACACGTCAATGAGGTACATTGTTATGCGCAACTCAACAGACAGTGCATTTATATATATAAATATATATATATATATTATTATATATATAATATATATTATTATAGTTTAGAATATATATATATTTATATAGCAATATAAATAATAATTATATATTATGATATATATATAGTGATACAGTATGATTGGTTGTTTTGGCCAACAATGTGCTGAAATGTTTAATGTAAGAAGTAGCTGTTTGTGGAAGAGTTGTTATTATTGTCAAATGAGATTGTTTCCAATTGTCTAAAATTTACATTCCTCCCTTATTAATAGTCATAATATTTAATAAATGTTATACAATGTGATTCTGCGTACAACAATATAGGTGGTTTTTGGTTCTTAAATATTGTGTAACACACACAAGCAATAGATAAATCATCAAATGTCCCCTCAAATACTGTTTAACGGCGCCATTTTTAAATTGTATGTAAATTTGATACTTCTTTTTGTCAGTCATTAAGACAGAGCACACAGACATACTCATCTCAAAATATATGCTTACCTACTTGGTTCGTAATACAAAATTTTAGTAAAAAGCACATACAGCAGCCAAGACGGAGAAAAGTCAAGCACATATTATTACGTCTCATACCTATTTATAGATTAACTTTATCCTCTCCAAATATTTTTGCATTCTTATCAGTTACCAAATTATTTTTACAATAAAGTTTTAATTGTTAAGTAATATATATATATATACTATCATTATATATATTATTCATATATTTATATATTATAATATACTATATATATATATTATATATATATATATATATATAATAATATATATATATAATATTATATAATTAGTATATATATAATTGATTTTGGTGTTCTCAGCAAGGAAATTACACTGTGATTGTTAGTGGTTTCAATGCAATCCAAGGTTGGGTTGATTCGAAGCCAATTCCGATCATTGTGGAGGAGGCAATATCGAACGTCAACGGAAGTGCAAGCATTGCAATGGTAGTAAACAAATGAAGGGATGGACCGGATACAGAATTTTTTATGGCCGAGTTTTCCATTGTATTATATCAAGTGTCAAACAGGTAAGGAAATTCATTCGGCATAAATATTTCTAAACTTCCTATAAATTCCCTAATTTACACGTTAAATTACTCCTGTTTTCAGGAACGCCGTTTTTCTGGAAAGTTGAAGCTAACGAAACAGACTATTTAGATGAAATGCCATTTACAGATAACATTATTGATTTCTTTCAATACGACAAGTTTTTACCGGTAAGAGTGCCGTATATTAAATATTATATTATTTTATATATATGTATTTATTTATATCCTTAATATATATATAATATAATAACCTATTATAGATAGTAACTTATTAATTATTATACTATATAATTATATAGTAAATAATAATATTAATAAATTTAGTGATATATTTTATGAATAACTATATATATTTTTAAATATATATAGATTAAATATATATATATTAATTATTAAATTATTAAGGGTAAACTTTTGAATGTATCTATTCATCTAACCTTTACTATATATAAATTTATAAACAGTGTTTTATTACTTTTCTGGTGTAGCATTTTATTATAATTTATAATTTATTATTTTATATATATATACTATATAACTTTATATATTTAGAATATTAGATTTTTTATATTTTTTTTTTCTATGCTTTTTTCTTATTATTTTTTTTTATATGTTTATATTAATATTTTATACTTATTAATCGTATTATTATTTATTTTAGTATTATTTATTATATAGATTATTATTATATTTATTTTTATATATTATAATTTTTTATAATAATATACTATATTAATATTAATATATTTATAAATTATTTTTATATATATATATAATATCAAATTAATTTATTTTACTATTTTTTATAATTATATACCCTATTATATATATATATTATATAAATATCATATATTAGTATTATATTAGCAGATTACCACTCCTCACGCCTGATCTTTACAGGAGGAGCAGGAAAATTATATACTAAAACCCATACAAGCCCATAGTCTATACGCAAATTCTTAGTGAGCGCTCAGACGTTATGTTTATAGACTAAGTAATTAAATACTAGTAAAGATAAAATTTATATAATAATAGGGTGTTTAAATAAAAATTTCACCCCTACGGTGTATTGCATTTCTATCTCAACTGAGTCTGGTTGATTTTCTCAATTTGCCTTTCATATGTAAAATAATTTCATCGCTGATGATGCATAGTAATCTCCAGTGTTATCGAGGAGTATTCGTCAATTGAGGAGTGTTGAGTGCTGAGCTGCCAACATTCCACCTTATCATTTTCTACCGTTGAGTACCTATAGAAAATCAGGATTAGTGCGCCTCAAAAGTCCACGTCGCAAGAGATTATTAGTGAGGTTATAGAGAGGTTTTTATATTAACTAGAGACAGGACATGTTATTTTTCTCTTACTTTAGATATCAAACTTATCAATGAAGGGTGGAGCCGAATGCCTTGCCAACAAGATGTGTAGCATAAAAACAATACCCAGAAAGGCAATTGACATTAATGGCCATCTATATTGGTAGCTAAGCTGTGCTCTCAGAATGATACATATAATAATCCCGTCTAGCCTCAACAGAACCCCTTCTTCTTGAGGCCACCTAGCAACCGTTGAAATGAGGTTTCAAGTACAATTTTTGTTTAATGTCGTTTATGATTCGACCAAGAATGTGTATTGTTTAATGTTGTCAACAGGTGAACTGACCGTAGAAGGAATATAGGAAAGTAAGAGGTGTTCTTCGAAGAGAGAATGAGAATGTAAAGAGTTGAGGTTTCAAATGTTAGGAATTTTCACAAGTTTGCGGGGTTCCGCCAGGAAATACTTCTTAGGTCGGCAAGAATTGAGTACATTAAAGCGAAGACGATGAGGCAATTACATAAGATGAGCAAAAGAGGAGCAAGATTTTGAATATGTGTGGAGATGAACTCGAGGAGATGATGTCGTCGTCATAAGAGGAGTAGCAGTCTATAGACAGTACCATTGATATAGAATCCGTGTGAAAGAGTTCAAGATAAATGTTGGAGATAAACAAGAAGCCTATGCAGAACACCACAATTAACAGAAAAGGAGGAAAAAGTCGCTCAATTCAACGGTCTTATATGGCACTCCATATATAAAACTAGACAAGATGTAAGCAATATAGAGAAGGAGGAAGCTCAAGGAGGAGCTTGAGAGAAGTAGTGACGCATGCATACTATAATCAAAAGCTTCTGTATTAGTCCGCCACCACACAAGACTCTCCATATGTCTCTATGTGCTCAGAAGACATAATAAATTCAGTTAGACTAGACAGTATGTTCACCAGTTGACCTCGACGATCGAAGCTATACTGATGATCTGAAAGAAGGGAATGAGACTCCAATGACCAAGAAAGAGTATTTCAAGGAGTTTCAAATGGTTATTTTGATAGAATACACCCAGTT
Source organism: Trachelipus rathkii (assembly GCA_015478945.1). Lineage (NCBI taxonomy): Eukaryota > Metazoa > Arthropoda > Malacostraca > Isopoda > Trachelipodidae > Trachelipus > Trachelipus rathkii. The sequence continues at coordinate 51,520 of JABUQX010074641.1, read as the reverse complement.
AGAGCTACTCACTAGGACGGTAGTTGAAAGGTTCAGACGCGTGCTTGCCTTTTTCTGGATTCCGCACCTTATAGGACATACCCGCATTCTCCTCCAGCACTGAGGATTAAGTTGCTTAACTTTATTAAGACAATAGATGAAAAGTTTGGACGAGCACTTTGAGGCCAGCTCTGAAGATTTGCTTATCATAAACGGGAGAATGCAATCGTGCCACTAGACCTTCCTGATCGTTTCTAATATGTAACTTCAGTAATCCCTCCATGCACTCCTTCTATGCTGTATCAATATCGGAATGATGGTTTATATGAACTATGAGAGAAGAGCAGGAAGAAGCGTGAGATACACAATCAGACCTGTAGAATTGTAATGAATAAGGTAGAGTCCTCTCGTGAGTGATTAACATTTTAAGTAGTGAGGAGTTGCTACATAACGTCAGATGCGAAGTTATATACATTGGAGGAAAAGGCAGTATATTACAACATGTTTAGTATGAGATTCTTTGATCAGTAGGAAGCCATAGTAGGTTGTCGCATCTTTCTTTTTAATGACAAGGCGCGCTTTAGCCTGTCGAATAATGCCTGACAACGATTTCCGAGCAGAATGGGAAAAGTGATAAGTATTTGTAATTAGTCGAGGACTACAGAGTTGTTCCTATGCCGATAGGCAATGGTCTTTCTCCTTGAATTGGAGCCGGGAGGAACATTCTCTCATCGAACCATATGAGCTTTTGTAGGGAAAAAAATAAGTAAATAATATAACTATTGATAAATTCTTTAGATATTGGTTAATCTTTCAAAAATTTGTAGAACTCCATAATTTCAGACCGAAAATTATATTATTTAATATTAGCAATTTGTAAACACATATACCATTATAGTTTATAAATATATATAATATATATTAGGTACTATATATATATATAAGTAAATATAATATTATTATAACATACGGAGTTTATAATACTTATAATCTATATATAAATATATTATAACTATATATATATATATATTATATATATATTATATTTATTTAACCATCACATACCTACAAAACCACTATTATTAGTATATTATTATATAATTATATTCATGATCTATATAATAACGAAGCTTTTTTTTACTATTTAAAATTATTATATTTTTAGATATGCATGTTTATATATATTATCAATGATATACTAATTTAATATATATATAATAATATATAATTATATATATATTTAATAGTAATTACATAATATATATATATATATACATGTAGATATATATATGATTCAAGTCATATTTTGGTATAACATAACACAAAACAACTTATTATTTATTTTTGTATGTTTTTCTTTTTTATATAAAGACTATGTTGTGTTGTTAAAAATATGATATACTACAAAAAATAAACTTATCTTTTTATGTATTATAATATTAATATTTAATAATTATACTTATATAATATATATTTAGTATATATATTATTATTATATTATACTAATACCTAATATATATAAATATAATTATAATATATAAATAATATATATATATATATATATAAGGATACTTACTATAACTTATAATATATAATATAATACTATATTATAAAAGAAAAGTAAATCATATAGATAGATATATTTATTTTATTAGATATAACTTTACTAAATTTATATATATTTTTACTCAATATAATTATATAATAATATTATAATAAACTTAAACCCTATATCAATATACTATATCATTATATTATATCTTACATATATTATATTAACCACAATACCTCACTTTTTCCTTTAAGTGATCTTTATATATGATCTATTTTGATCTATTATTATGATTATTCATGTTATATAATTATATATATATATATAGCAATATTATATAAATAGTTTCTCATTATATATTCAATATATTAATATATTGATATTAATTTAATATATATTATAATTTAATAATATATTATATATTTAAATAATAAAACATATTTTAACTACTGGTGGATTATCATACTATAAAAACAATGATATCATGATTGATTATTAATACTTTAAACTTTCTTAAAGTCATTTAATATGAGTCATACTAAAAAAGTAATATATAATCTTATAACTCTTTTTATAATTAGTAATAAATAATTATATTATAAATTATTAATAACACTATAAAAAAATATAAATATTAGCATATATTTAATCAATATATCAGTACGTATAAGAGCATGTATATAATATCAGCGTTATTATATAAATTATATTAATGCAGAGTTAAAATCTCAAACTTAACCCTTCCAATACACCTCATGAACACCTCACTTCTCTCAATGAACTCTAATTGAATACTTTGCATCTTAATTAATTAGATAATTACTATTTCGATTCTAATTGATTCCCAATGAGTCTATTAATTTTATTGTATTTAATTAATTTAAAGAATTTTAAGAAGTATACTAATTATATTATACTAATTATAGTATATAATATTTTTGTACAAGGAAAATGTGAGACAAGATACATTAAAAAATATTTAGATACCTTTTTTTTACTATATAAAAAATTAGATATAATATATAGTAAGTTGATCCTTTTCATATGTATTATAACTGTAAAGATATTATGCCTATTTATTACATTTACCTTTGTTAAAGCACAGTATATATAAATCACATGTAATATTAATTCATATAAGATATATTATACTAAAAACTGTGATCCAGCTACATTACCTATATACTATTACCCTTCCAAAATGATCTATTGTTATTCATATATTGTGAATTCAACTAAATCTATTATGTGCCTATCAAAACATACCATATTACAAAACCTTTATTTTTTGATAGTTATTTTTAGGTTATTTATATAATATATAAACTTTTTTTTTTATATTTAAAATTAATATGATAATATAATTTATTCCTTTTTTATGTGTATGTAATATAAACTAATATAAAAATGATGACTTAATAGTATGATATCATAATCTTATATAAAGCAATAATCAGTTAAAAACAGTAACATCAAACTAAACCTACCTAGATATTAACCCACATATTACCCATCCCAGAATTGAGTCTACGTTGATCTATAATTGATCTTATAATTATAGATATCTATCAGGCTTATGAATATGGCAAAGAGTCAATATATTTAGTAGAGATATATTATTATAACATGAAACACCAATAAACTTTTTATTTTATGTTGTAGTTGGGTTGATGGAGATCTCCATTTAGATCACTTAAATAGTATATAAAATTTATTTTCCGTTTTTTTAATGTTTTAATAATTTAATAATGACACCAAAAGCAGAAATATAGTAATATAAATCTTATCTCATATAACCTATTATATAAGTCAAATATCTATTGTTTGTTATCTGTTATAATAATCTTTAATTTATAAAATTGTATAAATCTTATAAAGGGTCTTAGCCATTTCTACATAGATTACCAGGTACATGTTATATTACCAATCCATGAATTATTCTAATTATTTATAGATCTGTATTGAAGAATTCCTTGCAGTCCTCAAGCTCTCACATATTTTGTCTTTATAACAAGCTCTCACATATTTTGTCTTTATAACAAAAACTGAGAGAAATATAAGTAACTAATTCTTAATTTATAATATTAGTGGATTTTTTATTTTTCTTTAATAGTATATTTTTATTTTTTGTAGCTTTAATAACTTTATATAATTAGATTTATTTATGTATTTTATTGTTGTGTATAAATTTATTAATTATGTAATTTATTTTTTTCAAATTTAAGCTATAATATTAGTAAACCTTAAATTATCATTAATTATTAATCATTAATAATCTAACTAATCTGTCAACTGGATAATATTTTTTCTCCCAACAATTAATTCCAATTCGGATCTCGAATCTGCGAAAAATCGATTTCTCACGCGTCCCGACTTTTCAGGATGAAAGACTTATGCCTATATCTAGGTCACTTAGTGTTACAATACTCTCGTTTCCAATTCACTCTAAATTTTATTTATATTTCCATATGTTCGGAATCGTTGCAGGCTATTTATTCGACAGGGCAAAACACGCTTTATTCATAAAGAAGAAAAATTCTGAGAATCTCCTTAACTTCACACCATCTCAAAAACTTTCTCTTTTAGTAGTTCTAATAGCTCTTCTCTTATATACTTGGACTAAGTATCTTCGTCATAAACTGGTTTGTCGCTATCTTAGCTCGCTCTCTGTGACTACTGAGGAGCTGAACATCAGTACTTTAAAAATATTGATTATTCGTCGTCTCTCTTGGTTCTCACTTCCGTGTTCTATCATTAATAAAATTTCGAGAACAAAATTTGCAGTATTTAGCATACCTTTAAGCAGCAAAAATCAGTTACAGAAACCACTCACTTAGTGGTGCTCCTGTATACATCAAATCTCTCATTTCACCTGCTTCCATATATCGCTTACTCACCGTTGACCACAGATACCGCGCATGATCGGGTGACATGGAGGAGTCGGATCGTATTCTTGAATCTAATCTTGAATCATAGGCTTATGGATGCGTAGATTCGAGCAGTTTCCTTACTCTCTTCCCATATGTTAGATATTGTTAGTGTGCGTTCTTGGCTTATAGACCCAAATAACACTCAGCCAACACACATCCTTTCTTTTATATTCTTTTATTTGAATTTTGTTATGCACCTTACATCATTACTTCTCTCCTCCTCCCTCTCACTCAAAAGTGTGAGAGTGAGCTCGACGCTTCCTATTGTGTCATCAGTCCGATTCACCGAAAAATGCAGCCGCTCTTGATCCTCAACATTACATCCTTATAGCACTTAAACATTGTATTCTTTATGTTCTAAAAACTCCACTATTGTGAACTTCTCTTTAAATCTATCCTTATCTTTGGATATCATGGAGTGTCTTCGTAATATTCACTTACTTCTCAATTTACAAGAATATTTACCTTAGATTGCTCAAGAGCTACAACCTCAGTGACACACATGTCAGTCCCTATATCCTTAAACTTTTATCTATATTGATCTTTCCCTCAGCCCATTTTGGTGACTATGGAGAAGCTTTTATTGTTTCTAGTGATCTGATAAAATACTATAATTGGACTTTTTTGATCCAAGATTTTCTAGTGCAATTCGTCATCTTACCTCTATAAAATCTCACCTACCATCTGAGCCACCACACACTTTCCTTTTACTTTTTTATTTCTTTTTTGGGGTGTTAATCCTCTTTATATTTAAATAATTTTTTTTTTTTTTACTATAATAGATGCTACCAATTGTTTTTATTTGTTTATACTCCTTCTATCACACATATCAGCACTCAGTTGATGTATATGCACAATTTCTTCTCACCATCTCAACCTTACATATCACTCTGTAACATCAGTGGTCTCACTCACCAAGGCTCTGTTTATATCTCCAACTCTATATTTTTCTATAATCTCTCAATACAACACGATACTTTCCTTCAGCATTGTAACTCTCTAACTCTATGCTCCCAACTCTTGTATTGCCGACGAATTACTCTCACATATCATTCTATTATTTCATATCTACAATTCAATACTGCTTCTCACTTCATCTTTTCAATCATGCTCAAGAGTGAGTCTTTCTCTCGTCTCAGCTTTATCTCAAGTTCTAGTCATGACCGACCTAGATTAGAACTCACTAGCCATATAGGACAGGCCCTCTCTCCATATAACTTTGTTGTTATCTCTGTAATCTCCTTGAAATAATAATCAAACTTTTCCTTTTACTATTCATCTATCTCTCAAAAAAACAACATCCTTACTTATTTTCTATTACTTTCTTTTTCTTAAAATTAAGTAAACATATCAAACTCGTTAAATGAATCTTATAAACAATAAAAACTCCGAAAATGTAAAAATTTAATATCCCTTTAACTACACAAAAATAAAAACTTGTCTTGGTACAAACACTTATATTACTACATCACTGTGAGTTGTCTAAAAGGTATCGGCCTAGATAGTACAAATTTTGAAAAGATCTGTTCAGAGGTTAGCATTCCCTCGGGATCTATTTTTCTTTACTCGCTCATGCCCTCTCCCATCCTCAAGATCTTTATAAGGTGTCACTTATTCTTCCACTGTTTCTATGGATTTAAGTCTTTTTATCACTATCGTATGTTGGGCGCTGATTTGACTTCCCGGAGCGCAACTGCTCCTCGCATATGGGTGATAAAGTTTTAACTTTATAAACTATGAGAGTTATAATAAAACTACCCTGTATATTAAACTACTTCGTTATTATTACTCCTACTTTCATCTTCGTGCGACTGTGGCTGGGTGCGCACTCTTATCTCTTTTCTCTATATTGTACATAAACACCATTTATGATCTTTAAGGGGAGTTTATGTCACGACGCAACTCCACCACCCATTGCGGATACTCCCATTTCGTTGATTACAATTACTTTTTGGTTTGTTTATAGCCTTCGCAAATTATAGAATTAACTTTTGAGCATTGAAATTTCCACGACTTGCGCATGTGGTGCCGCCGTTATCATCCAGCAACTCTGGTGCAGGTGAACTTCAGCCATGTTGCGGGGCCAACTTTACATATGTTAGCCTATTTTACTTATACACCCACCGGTGTCGCTAAGAGCTCACTTAGAGCGTTATAAGATCCTTCTCAGTGACGGTGATGTCGTAGTTACGAGTATGAGTTCTCGTAGAGTGATCGTTGCCTTCTCTGTATAACACCTCGGGCTTCCTACGCGCGCTTGTGCATGGATTGAGGTAGTCTAATGAGTTGATTGAGATATCTGTAATTGATATTTATCAAAGTTAACGAGTGAGTGATGGTGAGAAGGTGGTGATGAGAGCAGTAAACACAATTAAATAGTGAGTTAAGTAATTATATTGTATTTTGTATTACTATGAGTTATGAAATCATATTTTGTTGTTACTTAAGTGATGAGTAGATGTGTATTTACTATTTTTAGTGTAGTGGTGTAGTTATATATAACTGTATAAATAAATTAAATTTTACATTGATCTAGTTTATGACGATACCTTAAGCGAGTTGTAAATCATGTGTATAGATCAGGTAAGAGGGTGCTCGAAACTGCCAGTTTCCTATAGTGTTAACCGTCTAGATACTAGCATATCCCTTCAATGATCCATATATATAGATATGCATTATAAATTAATAGATCTAATTATGAATTACTATTGCTATTCTGAAAATGCATGAAGTCATATTATTATGTTATTAGTAACGATTGAACTCTCAAACTTCTTATTTGAAATAGTATTTTTATGTATGTTTCTTTAGAACTTTTATCATAGTTATATATAGGATGTAGCGTTAGTGAGAGAGTAGTTGGGTGATATATATATTGGTGTGTTGATAGTGTTGATATGCGTTTGTAAGAGAATGAAGATTAGTTATAAATGCTTTTTTAATCATGATGAGTGTGAGAGTGGTGATTCATTATTTTGATTAAGATGATTTAATATATTAGTTACTTAATAAATAAATTTACGATTTTTTACACTACCTTAAAGAATTCATAAATTATACACGTTATTGTAAAATCCCTGCCGTGGCGAGATGGCGCACCATCGACTTCTAAGAAACCCATCCTTAAATATTTTTATCAGAAGCCGACCTGGCATGTATCTTTAGAGTTGTTATTATAAGTTTTATAAATTTTTAATCTATGATGATATGCATAATGAACTTTTAACTGAAGTTATACCATAAACTGAACATGAATATATAAGTATTTTTATGTTATAGTGAATTAATAGTATGTGGTGTGTAGTGTGTATGTGTGTATATATATATAGGATATATGTATAATTATATGTATAATATATTTATATATGTTATATGTGTTATTTATATATATTATATAATGTTATCATTTATTATTATTTAATCAAATTTATTTATATGTGTATATCTGTGTGTGTAAAAACGGGCGTATTTGAAGGATATTCATATTGGAATCTGTAATAATGCCTTATGTCATTCTATTATATTAGATATCTCTTCTTGTTAGCTTATACAAAATTACAGAAAAAACTGGTCGTTCCTGTGTAAGTTATTCCAGGAGGAAATAACGTTTTATTTTGTAAAATTAACGAGTAGCGAACTTAAAAAGGAACAGTTTAAGAAAATATATTTATGCATACTAGTATTTATACTTTACCGATCTATGAATACTTTATGGATTTAAAATTACACAATAGGTTAATAACCAGAGAGCTCACTAAAAACTCATTCTTCTTAATGTCCTTTCATACGGTCCCATCCCCGTCATTGTTTCCAACTACCATTGCCCAACCTCTAAATTTGCTCTTACACTTCCGTTGCGTCATAGTTGCCATCCTCCACAATTGATCGGAATTGGCTTTTTCGGAATTCAACCCAGACCTTGGATTTGCTATTTGAAGTACCACTACAATCACAGTTAATTTTCTTTCTGAGAACACCAATACATCACAATTTGGAGTATCTATTAATGTAATATATCTATATATATTTTATTATAATATTGTATACATTTAAATGATTCACAATAATAGTAGTTCAAATTTAATATTCTAGTATTAATATATATATATATATATATATATATATATATTATAATACTAATTATATACATACATATAATACAAATATATTAATATACTTATACAGGTTAATTCAATAATTTATTGTAAAATATTTTTATTGTAAACTTGATATATGAATATGCAAATGAGATATTAAGGTTAAATGTTCTATGAATAGTATGACGAATGAATAATTGTGCTTAGTTTTCAACGTATAAGTCTTTCATGCTATTGTGGTTTTTATTTACTGATTATGTAGATTCGAAACCAAAGTAGGTATATACAAACCATTAATATTTGAATGCAGTATCTGTTGTTGTGTTGTGCTCTAATACTCATAAGACATGATTCATTTACATATAAATTAAACAAATGGCGGCCGTTTAAAAGTATTTGAAGGGACATCAAATAGAAAAACGATTGAACTTTAGGTTAGGAATATTACAAGAACAAAACACCATATGTTTTAACGCAGAATCACATGGTATTATAACATGATATAATTCGAGACTTATTGATTAAGGGAGAATGGTAAATCTCTTAAGTCATTGGAAAGCATTTCATTTAAATAATAACAACTCTTCAACAACAAACAGCTACTCTTCCATTAAACATACATTCATACAATTGGTGGAACCAAAAAAACCAACCTCACTTGTAGCATATTATATAAAAATATAATATATAATAATCATAATATAAAAAATTTGTATATAAATATATATATTAGCTATATTTACATATTAATATACTATTAAGTCACTAGTACAGTATAAATCAGTAATATAATCAGTTAAATATAGTCAAGTATAGTTTAAAAGTAATTACTATAATATAAATCACTTAGTTGTTTTCATGATTCGAGCGCTTACAAAAAAGGTACACGCTTATTATGAACTGAGGTAGATGTATGTCTCTTAGTGTTCTTTCGTTAATTGGAATGATGTGAAAAGCGTAATCAGTACCACTGTGATATCATTATATACTCTAGGCAATTGATATGACATGTAAATCAATTTCAGAACTGTTCACTGGTCCAATGGACATGCACGATCACATACACTCAGTTTTGTCAGCAAAGGACGTTTTACCTAAGAGGTTAAATGATCCCAACCGAATTGCTAAGCGCAAGTGATTTTTGCCACATATTCATTTTCAACGCCTGTTCTGAAACAATGTGGTAATTTGCTAGTGTCACATAAGAGCACACCACTATATACAAAGGCTAGATCTCCACTCGATCCTACTTGGACTGTTATATTTTGTAAAAAATTATTTCCTTAATGAAATTTTCTGAGTCCATCCGGAATCTCAGATGCAGCGTCGAGAATAGTCCACTTACAGTTTAATCGAAATCCTAATTCTGTATTTGGAGGTTACTACACGAGCGACAGTTACACTCATACCACGTCCATCAGGTGAATGACTCTATTCCCGTGACTATCCTTCACTCGTATTGTTATTTGTCAATGAGTTATCATTAGAACAAACATGTATATGACCACTTTTTAAACAGAAAAAGGATTCTGTATTTTACCGGCGAGGCTCACTTTACAAGAAAGCTATCGTTAACGTTCATAAACGAACACATTTGGGTCATAGGCTATTTTAGAATCACTTCATTCGATTTAAACAGAATCGTTCACACAACATCAGTTCTCTCATAGTAAGCTTTTGTGTCAGGAATGTTAGCTTATTGATACCCCTTTATATACTTATGTATCGCGAGCTCTCTTCCCAGGTCTAATGCATACGCAACCAAACCTTTTTGTAATAACATTGAGTCTCCGTACCTTTATTGATTGATGTACTTCTTCAGTTGCCGCTCACAAAACATTGTGGTTTAGCATGAAATCTTATTCCTTTTTTTCTTAATTAATGCAGGAGAAAGCTTTTCCTGCAAGATACACCTGGAATGAGACCCCCATCCCTTTGATAAAACTTGTTTGTGGCCATCAGAGTTTACGTGATGCCAGAAGTCACAGACTCTATTAAACTTTAAACACTGATTTATTACCTAATTAGTGGTTGATACATTATTAAAACACTGAATTACTTATACACTCTTCGCCTCTATTATATCCGACCAAAACCGTATTTACCAATACTTAACGATGTTAAGGATTATGGAACCGGAATTTTTAAACGATCAAACACAACTCCGTTAAATTATTTGACACGCGTGTAAGGGAGGTGGCAGGGGGTAGAGATCAAGTGTTATCACATGTCAGATGAGAAGGCGCCTGGACGATAATTGTTGGCGTAAACATCGCGAAGTTTTTTCACGTCAGATATCTTTAAGTCTCTGTGATTCATTCCATGTGAGGAGCTTTAGAAAACAATATGGTTTACGTCTTGTTTTACCATAAATTAAAACCTTTCCTACCCATAATAAGATGAGTTAATAACTGTCACTTCCTGGTTGCCGGATCATGAGGGGATGCTCCATCATGAGAGTACTTTGCTTATTAACGTCTCGGCCTAGATGTTATAACTGGAGTTATTTGTAGAAAATCTCATAATTTGCATTTATCTTACAAAATTGAGTTTCGGCTAAAAAACACAACTTGTACAGACCAGAACGAAATAAGCATAAGACGGTTCACCTAGAACATATCTCTGTATGGGCTTGGTATAGCAGTACCAAAAATGACCAATAACCTACGATAGAAGACGGATAACACCCCCAATAATATAAATGAACTTTTAATATTTTATATATATAATTTATTTGAATAAGTTATTCCTATATGGATAAACATGTATGGCATTATTTTAACCAAATAAAAAAATTATGTATATAGTTTTTTATGTATATATAAACTTAAAAAAATAATATTTAGTTATATTTACATTAACCTATTAAGCAAGATAAAATCAGTAAATAATCAGTTTAAAGCATTACAAATTAACTACCCTTCTACAGTTGTGACCCACCAGTACCCTATATCACGTAAAATATAATTTAAGCCATAAAAATACCAAATTATTAACCATAAATTGTTAATCGTTATTGATGTCAGAGTCATAATTTTTAGTATATAATAATACATATAATTTTACAATGGTACATATTTATATTATGATTTTGTTTTATTAATAGTTCTATATTAAATTTTTTGTTTTATTACATAAAAGAATGAAAGAAAAACTGGTTATTTTAAGTAGTATTTATATATAATATAACTTAATTATAAATAAATTATAAATAATATTATTGTACCGTTACTATTTTATTATACTAATTAACACTTTAATAAGCAGCTAAAGGGTAAATTCTCACGGGTAAAACTCAGTTAAATCAGAGGAGCTGACGCTGCGCGGGATGACCCTCATAACCTTATTCTATACTAATGATCATTTATAGATTAGATCTAATTAGTTAATTTAATAACTTTAATTTATTTTAATTATCTATTATTGGAGGTGCGGTGGATTGATTGCGAAGTAAGGTGCGAGAGTGTATGAAGATATTGTGTATGTATATATAAACTAATGTTACACAAAACCTTTAATTTATTGTATTTATTATATTATTTTTGTTTGTTATTTATAATATATAATTGGAAATTACATTGATTATTATTTGTTTTGCTTTTCAGAATGGGCAAAATTTAGTGTTCAGTACCAGCAGTCTTACGATAATTAATGTGATTTGCCATTCTCGGTCTTAATTTGACAAGATGCTCATTATCTCGGGGCAGACATTGCTTGGCTAAAATTAAGAGAATAACCATTCTCAAAGTTAAGCTGTTGAACATTTAGTATTTTTAATGCGAATTTCCCTTGACAGTAGTTAAGCGTGTTATGATGAATAAGGCTGATATATAATAGAGTAGTATTAAATAATACGTATGATAGGAAAAGGATTAAAAGTTCAGATAGAATAAATATAGGTTTACAAGTAATTAATCATAAAGTTATTGTAGGTATATATTTTATGTTATGATGTTATATCCGATCAATTATATTAATGACTATACTTACTTCTATATATATCTCATCACCTATCTATACTATAGAAGATATTAATATATAGTATTATAATTGTAATATCTTTTATAATATTAAATACTATCAGTTAAACTAATGAATAAGTTATTAATTTTTTTTGTAATTAAAAACAAATAAACTCAACTATAATGCTAACCAACGTTATTTACCTTCTTTAATACTGTATGACTTAATGGATAGACATATTTTATTATATATTTTATTGATAGTGATTTCTAGGAAGAAAATAAGTACACTATCTACAGTTGATTATGAAGACTTTTTATATTTTTAATTTATTTATTTATCATATGCTAGAGTGTTATAAAATTAAAAATTAAAAATGTCAAAAAGAATAATTATTTGTATAATTAATTGGGATTCCTATACAGTTAAAGGCATTTAAAAACACTTTGCTTTAGCAAATTAACAAGATTAATTGTGATTAGGGGTGTGACTTTTTACTATTAAGGTCAACTTTAGTGCTTTTCACTTAGAGTTATTATATTAATCATAAGTCAAAGGAGGAGCAATTAATATAATATAATCCTCTCAGCATTGCCTCTGTGGAAAATTCTTGTATATTAGGATATAAAAGAACAAGTTGTTAAAGAATATTCTCAATCTTGATCCTCAACAACCCGTCGATACGAGCAGACTTTCCACTCCATGAGGCTGTCTACGATTTACCCATCCATTTGGTTTGTGATCTGTGGTACTGGGCCCTTTCATGGCAAGTTGTTTTGCATCTCCAGAGTCCTGACCAGCAGGATTCGGAATTGATATGACCGGTTCTTTTACAGAAGTTGGAGTCACTGTCACCCCGTACATTTTTAGATAGATATATATAAATATGAATGTAAATAACAATAATTAACAACAAAATAGTAAGAAAAACTATATTTTAATATTATGTATTTGATATTGGATATTTTCTCATATATGAATTAGATACTTTATATTACGTTTTGTATTTACTTAAAAAATATTATTATTCGATCTATTAGATTTAATATGGTTTATATAAACTTAATATAAAAATAATATTTATAGTAGCGATAATAATATTTATTACATACTACTATAAAAGCACTAATAGATATAATAAATCTTAAATAGTGTATTTATGATAAATTATCAGGTAAAATACAAAACATGACTACCTCTTACTCAATCCCATCGATATTACTTACCCTATTCATACATTAATGATCTATATTGATATCTTTAATTATCTTGATCTATTAATTGAGTCTATTTATTAGATTCAAGCATGAATTTATATTATGTATTATATAAAACAATATACACTCACTTCATATGCTTGTATATAGTTATTTTTTGTTTTATATTTATATGTTATTCATATTTAAAATTATATTATAGTTATATATATAAGACTTTAAATATAAATATTATATAGTTAGCCTTATTATATATAATTATAGTGATATTATCTATACCGATTAACTTGTACAATATAGTAGTATTGGTACTTAGGCTTACATGTTGCTCAATGCTATAAAGCATATGCTCAATTACTAAATGTCAAAAATTATCACAATGTATAATTTTCAAAATACTGTGAATTATAATATTACCTCAGTTACATTTATATATACTACTCCTACCTTACTTCTATAGACTAATTATTAGATATATTAGAGATCTATTTACTCTATTAAAATATCACATTTTTATTTATTTATATATATATATAATTAATGAAATGATTGCTAAAAAGACAAAACCTAATTGAAACCTAGTATAGGGGAATACTTATTAACGCAGCTAAAAAAAAGATAAACTGTGTGTTTAAACATTGGAAGAATTATATTATTAAATTAAGAGTAACTTATAAAGATTTGTTGAATTATGAATTAAGGATTATTACGAAATGCCATGTTTAGTTATCCATCTTTGTCATTCTTTTATTTTAATTGTGATAAATAAATAATGGAACCCATTTTAGCAAAGACAGTTAAGTACTCAAATCTTACACAGACATCTGATAATAAGTTATATAATTGACCTTGCAAAACGTCACAGTTCAAACACTAAATAATATTTATAATAATTTTTAATTGTTTAAAAAAATTATCCGCAGCCCTAAACTAACCTGATCTAAAAACAAAGAGAAACATACATTCTCGCTTAATATATGTATTACATCTCTAATTTGTGTTAATAATAAAGGTCAAGCCAGGTCCTTTTTCAGTAATTCTTAATCTGGTGGCATAATATATATGCTCACTATTTGTAGACGTACCATATGGATGTTTTAACTCTTATGTATGACATAATGGCGAATCTTTATAATCTGTCTACCACTATAATCAATGTTAATATATTACCCGAATTTGTTCATAAATCACATGTCATTTCTCACACTACTATATAATAAACCTTCTCTTTCACAATCATGATAGCATTTATATACTTACTCCCTAACATAGCCTCTCTCTCTCCTCCTCTTCTCTACTCTCCCTCTCTCTCTCCTCTTCCTCTCTCTCTTCCTCTGTCATCTTCTCTCATTCTACTCTCTCTCTCATTTCTCTTCTCGTACGCTCTCTCTTCTCTCTTAATAAATTAAGGTTTAAATAAACTTTAAAATAATATGGTTGGCCACGGGTTCTTGTATACTTAGTGTTATATAACCTTATTACGTTATTATTTTCTTATCCTATCTTTCTCTCTTAATTTGGGTTTCCCATCCGTTCTATGGACTTCAGAGGTAGTCTTATTGTGTGGCGTTACCGTTTCTCACTTTTAAGTATTCCTCTCGTCCGTCTTTGCTCATCTCAATTGTTTGTTTTTACTTTTCAAATTAAACTCTATATCGGATTATTGTCGATGGGACTACTACCTACTTCATTCTAATGTCAATTATCCGTTTCTTTAAGGATCCTGCTTTACCTATTACTCTATTCGACTTTACATTGCTCATTTAACTTCTTTTATTCAGAATATGCAGACGACTAGCCTTTCTCCATTTTCCACTCCTTTTTACTTCTGTCTCATATATATTAAAGTGACAATTTCATATGAATCGTTGTCTGCTCCTTTATTGCATTTACCATATAATACTTTACTTTTTTGAATCCATTTCATCGGATGAGTGTATGATATTGCTGATAAGATACTAAGCATATTTGTTTTTTTTTTGCTTAATTCATTTTCTTTTAAACACTCGCTATCTTGTCCGTGCTATGAGTGAAAAATGATACAAGATAAAAAATCTCAATATATTCTAATATATCTTTATGAATGTTCTTATTTTGAAATTTGATTTATTATTCCTATAGATTTAAAAATAAAAAATTATTTTTCGTAATACTAAGAATATCTCACTTTTAAATGAACTGAGCAACGTAAATTTTTTTAACTCGGTATCTGAAGTGCATAGTAGCGATAACCAGAGGTTTACTGAAGAAGCATCTCCGGAGAAACTTCGGAGTTGGGTGGCTGCGGAGCTCTCGGGGGCTGGAAGCTGAACTTCAAATTTGCACTGGCCTTGATGAAGCAGGACGATTAATCCGACACTAAAATCTGTTCACTTGTTAATATTTTCTTTCAAAAGACCTACCATCCTAAATTTCCCTTAATTTACATTTTAGAAAAATGTAAAAAATATAACTAACAATTAGTTTATCTTTACTGAAAGAAGAAATCTCTGTGGTTTCTCTAATTACATATGAATAGTATTATATATTTTTATATTCCTTATGTGTATATATAATTATATATAATATATATTATATATATATATTTATATATATATATTAGAATAAATATATAATTATATATAGCTAATATATATCCTTACTTCATCAAGGGTTAATTGAAGATGTTTCAGGGAAATGTAGGGGAACAGATCCTCGATAGTTTCATTCGACCTATATGTAGCTTCCAGTAGTTAGGCGTTCCTGAATAATTGCTATACTATATATATATAATATACTATACTATAATATATTTATATCATATTATAATATATATATTATATAGTATTACTTAATAGATATATTATAAATTCAAAAATATATTGAAATCAGTTGCAGCACCTTCCACGTACAGCATTAGGTGTTAGGTTTGCCCAATTGTTCACGTTTGCTGCTATTTTATTGAACTCATGATTTATAATATATATAAGTATATAATATATTATAATATATATATATATATATATATATATAACTTATATTCTATATATTAATATTATAATAATACCTTAATAATAATATATATATATATATTTATTTATATATATATAATATAATATATATTAATATATAATTATTATACTATATATATATATATATATATATATATAATATATATATATATAATAGTATTAATATATAATATATAATATATATATATAACTATATATATAGTATAAGTATATAATATATATTATTATATATATATAAATAATTATATATTATATATATATATAATATCATGAGTTAGTATATATAAAAATATATTACAATATATATAATATATATTACATGTATATAATACATAGTTACAACTATATATACTATATATTATGTTGTGGGGTATAATAATAAATATATATACATAAATGTAAGGCTGGACAGTTTTCAAGCTAATTTTTTCGCACTATCGCGTAAAAATATTTGTTCTATAAACAGTTTCAAAATAGTAAATAGCATTACCTAGGTAAGTGTTCTAATAAAAAAAGTAGCAACAGGTACAAATGTACAAATCTGGCATACTTTTTAAGGTCTGTAGATAGAAAGGCACTTTCAGTTGCATCACAAAATGGAAAAAAAGGAAAAAAATAAATCATAATAAAAAAATTGAATGTGCATTTCTATTTTATTATCTTTTTCTCTCGAAATTATGTTAACAAGTAATTAAAAAATTATAAAGTATTTATATATAAATCATTCTTTTTTTTTTAACATATTTTTATAACGTAATATGTTCTAGTTAGGGTAAAACCTGAAGTAAACCATAATCCATCTTTCGCATCCATTTCATTCAATATATGAAATGTTTCCATTGAAACTTTAGCCTCATTATTTTCAGAACTTAAGGATTAAAATGATAAGAACTCCCAACCTCGAGTATAATAACATAATAAAAATCACAGTCAAATTAGAGCAATAAACAAGAGTATTAAAATAAATTTGTTGTTCTATGATTTTGCAAATAACAAACCACGTATACGTTAATTTGGTGATTTTTAACTACACTCGAGAATGTTAAAAATCTTTTTCCTTCTTCACTTCTTGGTTGGCCTGATGGGTCTTTTTTCAAAGAAGGCAAAAAAATAAATCAATATATACACAACAAAAAAAAATATAAATAAAAAAAACAAAAAATGGACAAAAGAAAAAAATGCGAAAGTTTAACTCTCACCAGTCCCTTGCAAAAGCAATTCCTAGTGGGCGGCAAATCATGGGGATTTAAAGAGAGGCAAAGATTCTTAAGATTATATATATCATTATATATATGATATATATTATAATAAGTTTGTTTAATAGTATTGTAATATATTATATGACCTGACTATTATAAATTCATGGATTCTATTAGATATGTATGTATATGTCTGTGTGAGTGTTGGCTCGTATTACATTTTGCGTGTATACATTATATATAATTTCATAATTGATCTCAACTATAATTTGTATATAGTTATATATATATATTATTAATATTATATAATAATTATAGTAATTAGTATAATATATTAATAATATATAATTATATATATATATATATATATATAATACTTATAATTAACATTATTATATATTATATCAACAATATACATTATATATATATAAAAAACTTTATTACTAAAAGAATTTATATATATATTATATTTTTATTTGTTTATGATAAGTTGAGAATTATATCTACTATATATATATTATAATATATTATAAATATATATATAAATTAATTATAATATATATATATATATGTTTTTATATATATATATATACTATAATAAATATATATATTTATATATATATAGATTATAATATAATTAGATATTATATTATATATATACTATATTATTAAACTTTATTTATTATATGTATATAATCCCATTATTATTATAGTTTATATATATATATAAATATATTATATTATATTATACTATATATATTATATATATAGTATAATACTAATTAATATTAATATATTTATTAAAATATATAATATTATTAAAAAAATAATATAAAATTTACTTATATTTTATATTAGATATATATACTAATACAATTAAAAAACAACTATATATATTATATATAATAAATAATATATATATATATAATATATATATATATATAAAATGCAGTAATATATAATATTTAACAATGTTATTATATTATATATATATAAATAATATATAGTATATATTATATATATATAGATATAATTAATATATTATAGTATATTAAATATATGATTATAGTATATAATATAGATAGTATAGATTATATATAAACATCAATGAACATCTAACGCCGCTATATATTATTGATTTTAATCAATTATTATATAATATAAATTGATATTTTATCACTAAACTATAAATAATATTAACTATTACTCACTATTTATAAATAGTTGTTATAGAGTATATATATATATCATTATATAGATTATATATTATATATTAGATATAAAAATTATTATATTTATATTAATAGATAAATATATATAGTATATTATTATAATTATATCTTAAATAATATAAAATTATGTAATATTATATAATATATTATATAATATAAGTATATTATATATCATACAATACAAATACAGATTTTTAATTATTAATTAGTTACTTATTTAATAAATAATTTACATAATATAATAATTAATAATAATTAATATAGTAATAATAATAATATATAATAATAAGTAATTAATAATATATAATAATATAATAATATATATATAATAATAATATCAATATAATAATAATAATAATAAATAATAAATTATATATATATATATAATAATAAATTAAAAAATCGTCAGGGCAATAAGCCAGAGTGAAAAGTTTCAGTGTATCTCTTGAACTGTATAACTTTGGTACATTGTTTTAACTACATTATATTAGAATAGTAATATTTTGCCCCATACAAGAACTACATCAATATATAAAAAAAACTTTAAATATATTATATATATATTATATATTTTCCATAACTTTTTATATATAATATTTGGGTTTATTTTTATTATATACTAGTATTATTAAACTAAATTTCTATTTATATATATATATTATAAACTAATATATAATATAAAAAAATATTAATATACTCATATTTAATTATATATTTTTTATTTATTAATAATATATATAATATATAGAACTATATATATTAATAACTATTTTATATAAAATATACAAGAATTAATAATATATATTCAATTTAGACATTAAATAATAATGATTCAATAATGGCAAAATAAAGATAATCTATATGGATTGTATTAAAAATCGATTCGTTTAGGAGTAAACCATTATTGCGTTTATCAGTTTAGTATATTTCAGATTCGTTTGAAAGGGTTAAGATTTTTTTTTTTATCAAGAAAGATCACACTCACGGGCATAGCCCTATCCTAGGATGGGGACTTCTCTAGGTAATTTCTACATAGGATTCGGACTTAGGATTCGAACCACTCCTTTCCATGCGCTTTTTCGCTCTACCGATTGAGCCTTGGTAGCAGGTTATGATCAAACCCGTCTGCAGATTTTTATAAAGGGAGTGAATTTATTTTTAAACTAATACAAAAAAATATCATATATTTTTCCCAATGGTAGTCAATCAAATGTTGCAAGAAGATATTCCTTTAATCGTGTTCTCATGTCTCGCTCACACACGCCATTCGTTACTAGTCTCTCGATTCGTATATTGCGCAATAGAATATCTAGTTATGAGATCATGATTTAACGATATTGTCAAATTACTCTGATAGTCTCTTTTCATTCCCCAACGTGTTACTGTCTCCTTCCATGAAATATCAAGTTATATTTCTTTCATTCATTTAAATATTTCTTGGTGTTTGGAAAAATCCACATTTTCGACCTCTTCAGATTCGTGTTCGATTTCTTTTTTTATTTGAAAGGATGAAAATACATTTTGATATAAATTAAATCGGGTATATATTTTCTGATATTTACACATTGTATTTTATTATTGATTTTATTTTAAACTTTTATGAATTGGCGGTTTAATCGTTTCAATAGAGCTTTGCAAGAGCTTTTTGTAATCAAGAGTTATTTCAACCACGAAAAATCAAACTGCCCTCCATACTTACCAACGTACAGAAAATGAACAACCTCAACAACAGAGATTAAACATTCATCCTCAGAGGCAAGAACCCACAAGAGTAGACGATAGCAAGGGTGAAAAATGTTGGCACACTTCCGATATTATTTAGTATATCGTATTTGAATATTAGCTTAATATTATTATTATTAATACTTAATATTAGATTATATTAAGTCAATAATTATATGTATAAGATTTAAAACTGTAATAATGATTTATTACTAGTAAAATTATTCATTATATGAATATAAAACTTATTATAATTAGTATAGATGTTTGATTTTGGTTTTGTGGTGTGAGAGGTTCCTTATAAACGAGTTTCTGGTTTTTATGGAGATATGATTTATTTTATTTAAGTTCTTTGTAAACATTCTAAAAAATTTAGCAATATTTACATACCTTAAGCGTGATGCTTAACCGAGCTCAATGGAATAGAGTATGTATCATAGTCGTATTTTAGTATTTCTTTAACCAATTAAAGTTCTCAGTATCAAAATGTACAAGCTGCTCTCCTGTCCTTTAATGTTATTTTACCTTACTCTATTATCCATGGTTAAACACATTTCGGAAAATTAAATCACTTCATCATATATGATATAAGCATATAAAGTTGCATCTGTATTTTATATTGATTCTTTGGAACTTTAGTTTGCATATGTCTAAGTCATTGATTTAGTTTTAGGATGGTAAAAACGTTAAGTTATAGATATAAACATTACGTAATAATATTTCTTACAGTCTCTTTTTAATTTAAGATTTTTATTTCATTCTCATTTTTTTTTTTTTAAACGTGTATTTTTTTTAAGCTATATAGCACTTACGTATTTGGATTAAATATATTGTAATTTTGACGAAAGGAAACAAATGAAAGCTAATTGTATATTTTTCTCTTCTATCTTAGGTTCCTGCTTTACTATGCGTTTTTTAATACTTTGTAGGAATTGTTTCATTCAATATAACAATTTATTATTATAATAACTGATATATTAGCGTCAACTATCAAAGACGCAGTAAGTATTACACCAATATAATTTCTCATCTTTATTTTGTTAGCAACAGTAGAACATTGTCTACATGTATCGTGTGTCCGCTCTTTTCCTTTTTGTGTTGTTTTGTTTTGTTGTGGTTATGATGGTTGAGCTGTATATGATGGTTTCGATTTGCGCAAGCGCGGCTGCTTTCTAATTGACTTTACTATACATCCTGCTACCATTTCCTTAAACTCTCATCTCGTAGAATACACCTCTCTAACCTCTACCCTAACCTGTTTTCTCTTAGTTCTGGACACAGGCATGGTGCTAGAATTCGTCCTCTTAACTCGAAAATTTAAATTTGATATTCCAATATTAAGCTATTTCAATCAATTTTCCGCTAAAAGGTGCGAAGTAATGTGCTTTATGCAACATAAACACTCTCCGTTTAACACGTACGAGAATCTTGAATCTCCTAATTCGATCTTCTGTGCTTAAAATCTATTCTCCTGCTCTACTACAATTATATTTGTGTTCTGCTACTGCTCTACACTAAAACAAGAACGACTTCACACCTTTTTGAATATCATTTCACGCACTGTATATATATCTTCAAGAATACTGAAGTTATCTATAAAAAGAAAGTCGATTTCAACAGACATCACACTGAATGGTTGGAGTCCTCTCATACCAAATTTAATGGGGAGTCCGAATCGTTTTTCAGCTTATCTTCAAATCACTTATCTGAGAAGTACTTACTACATTAAAGCTACGCCACCAACATTCCGGATCGCCTTAACCATTCTTGAACAACACTTGACCTATGTTTTCCCCACAAGTCCTTCTCTCTTCATAAAATACACCACTCTCTCGCCTACTACCGTTTAAATCTCCTGCACAACACCTTAATGTATCTTTATCACACTATTAACTTACTTTCTCTCTCTACACTCAATCTGACTAATTAATACTACTGATTTTTTTTCTGCACTTTGCTAACTATAATTTTTAAAGTCTAGCTCTTTGGTCTCTATTGGAATGACGCTCTTCAGACTCTGATTCCGATAATTGGAACTTTTGTAATCGTTGACGGATGACAGCAGGTTTTAGTTCCTTCTTCGACTAAATCCTTTCTCTCCTCATAATCATGTGTTCGATCGTGCTTGTTCTCTTGCCATTCAGGCTAGAGAAGTGCCGTATCGAGTATGAAAAATTCCTCATTCTCCTTATCACTCTTCTAATTTATTTCTCATAAGACACACTCTCACGCCCGATACTCTTCGACGAGCAAAGCGCGGTTTTCATCAACGAAAAGTGCGCTAACCTCCTTGGTTCTCTACTGACAACATGCTTTCTGGCCTCTTGCCAAATAACATCTCTAACAACTTCTTAAATCTTGCCTTTCCTCCTCTTATTCGCTCTGTGGTTCTGTTGCTAATCCAACTGAAAAGAGCAATCTCTTCGGCCTCCTATTTTCCCTAACTCAACCTGGCGATTCTGGCAATTCCTCTCCTCCTCCTTCTCCTCTCAGATGTCTATGCCCTTTGCCTGTGATTACATTCGATCGGGTTGCATGGGCTCCTGAAATCTATGAACGCTTAGGAAGCGGGTAGCCGGATGCATTTCCGCCCGAGTTTTGAGGAGTGTGATTCCGTGCTATCCCGTCCTCGATTCACTATATCTCTTGTCTCAAATACTAAACACTTCCTCGCTGTTGGAACACGAACATATCCAACCTATTCGAAAAAAAAAAAGGAAGCCGCTCTGATCCTTCAACTATCGCCCAATAGCTCCTTACTTGTATCTATCTAAGATCTTTGAAACTCTTCCAACTCTCATTTCCTTAGATCATCTTGGAATCTCATCACTTCTTTTGCCAGTCTCCAGTACGCTTCGGCGCCGAGGTTCTACTGCACTATATTTTCCTATCTTACTGATTTTATGTTTCCGCCTTAGAAACTACGGGGAGACTTGTGGTGGCGCTTGACATATTCCAAAGCATTTGACCGGGTATGGCACGCTCACTGCTCTCCAAGCTCCCCTCTTTTGGTTTTCCTCCTTCTCTTTTTGACTACTTATGTCTCAGTTTTCTTTCAAATCGGTCAATATCGCTGTTGTTTGATGGGGCGCTTCTTCTTTCCTTTCTGAATATGGTGGGCCTCGGTCTGTTCTATCGTCCAGTATCCTAGCTGTCATGAATGATTGCTATTACCACCGGCACATAAGAACTGCAGTCACGTCAGTATGCCGATACCGACCTGCATCGTTAACGTGTCAGCAAGTCGCTCTCGGGTGACCTTCCAGAAGCCGTCGCGTCGTTAAGCTGATCCGAGGCTATGTCTCGCGGACATTGGATGGAAATGCAAGTGGGGTTCTGAACCGTGTGTGAAATGCCAAGCGTAAAACTCAACTCTACACAATCGCAGCCGCGAGACACCGGCCAACTTGCCACTCGCTGTGGACGGCGCGTTCGGCTCGCGGTGACAATAGAAACATGCCTGCCTTAACAGAAAAAAATGGCGGGAAACCTGCACACACAAGGGTGCGCAGGGCAGCCTCTAAAGAAAAACTGATGTTCTGGTGTAGACTGCGAGACTGTGTGTGTTTCCTTCTGTGGCCAGTTACTCAGCTTAACAAGGCCGCAGCGCCCGTGAAGCGGAGACGTGTCTCATTACGTAAGGGGTACGGGTCACCCGTGCTGGAATTTAGGGTCGAGCAAGGCAAAGCGAAAAATGGTCCCGACGTCCATTGACGGGACCGCTAGCGGGGCGGGGAGCGAGTGTGGGCTACGCGGTGTCGAGAGACTCCGTAGTGGGCAGGGGCGAGAGAACGTGAGCACGTTCAGACGGTACCACCACCTGACGGCCCCGGTAAGCACAAGGTCGATCGGGGGCACCAGTTGGGGACGACACGTCATCCAAGGCCCGGGTTGCGCGCGGCCCGCTCGGCCACCGCCGACCGGAACGGTCCCATCGAGCTGCTGGTTTCCTCGGATGAACCTGCGCCCACTGTCAAACGGCGTGCTCGTGATGTGCGTAGCGAGTGCGACGACGTAACACCCCCCTCCTGAATGACCGCCCCGGGATGTGGTGGACAATCTTAAATATACATAATATCAAGATATGTTATAAAAAACTGATAATACAATATATAACTATAATGAAGATATATAATAGGATTATTAATTATTGTTGTTTATGATGATAAATATATTAAACTTAATAGAATATAAACTGTTATTGGATATACTTTTTAAGGATAACTAAATAAATATGTACAATATTATAATTTATATTAAATATGTATGTAATATGTATATGTAATGTAATAGACTATTAAATATTTTTGTTTATACCCTAAAAAAAATTATTTCGTTTGTTTAGTGTTTTATAACTTAATAAAAATGAGTATATCATATTATTTATTATAAAAATAATAGAAAAAAATTCGCAAAGATTAAGAATAAAATAGACAGTAGACAGATAAGTATACTAGATATAAATAATCAGTTCGATCGAAATATAAACTGCATCACACTCTTACATTAACTATATGCATAACCCTATAAGATCTAAGATTCAATAGAATGAAAGATAGAGTAAGATAGATACTTATATTAGATTACTCATGATTGATCAAGAGAGGTGTAGAAAGCAGCGATAGTAGTTTATAGTATAAGATAGAGAAAATAGACTAATATGATAAGATTACTGTAATATGATATATATATCAATTAAGTTTACAGAATAGGATTTGTTAGTGTTTATAATTTTCAATTACAAAAAGGAATTAAGATATATAAATCACTATAATAACTAACAAGAAGCTTTTTATATATGATATTTTATTGTGATATAAGAGGTATGACTGGTATAGTCTATGGATATATTAGATGAAGAAACTTATTATTCGCTTTGTTTACTATAAATAGAATGAAGAGTTGATAAGGATTAGATTCGGTCGTAATTAGGTCCTTCAAGTAGATCATTTAGATTTTACTTTTAATTATTTTTATTTTATACATGGAGAGGGCTGCTTAATACCATTAATCAGATTTAAGAAGCATAAAGATTTAAAATGTCAATGATATTTATTCCTAGAGATTTCTAGAATGAGGTTAGTACTATAAGTCTTGGATAAAAGGGGCAGAATTCGATCCGTTGTCCGGATCTTGGGCACCAATTACCTAGAGCAGTTCCCCTCCTGGAATTGGACAATGCCCTTGGGGTGCAAATTTTTAAAAATAAAAAGTAATAAAACTTATATTATATTATATAATCACTCTGGTGGGTACAAAAAAGGTCGACATCCCCCAAAAATATAGTTGATGAATCTCTGAAAGGTAGTCCCAGCATTACGAAACCCATGAATAGTCCACTTCATTCACCAGATAAGACAATAAAATCTTAAGAAAAACAAAGGGAAGACATGCAGAGATATGAATCGCTTGAATGGGGGTAAATCATATGGCTTAATGAAATTAGAGGAAGGAAGAGTGTTTCAGACTAAAAATGGGCAAAATCGTTCACGAGTCTGAACGATGAGTCACTAGAAATGGGCAAAATCGTTCACGAGTCTGAACGATGAGTCACCAAAGACGACGTAAAAAAAAAAAAAAAAAAAAAAAAAAAAAAATAGATCAAGTGTTCACTATTGTTTCTTTTTATTTTCAACCACCCTAATTTTAAACAAACAAATGTCAAAATCATATGTAAAGATGTTAGATTGGCTAGACAATGCTGCTAAACGTCAGAAATATTTTTTCAATTATCTAGCAAATCTGGCAGTGGCGTATCCAGGATTTTTTTGGGGGGGCCAGACAAAAATTGTTTCTATATATATATATATATATATATATATATATATATATATAACTCTAATATATATATATATATATATATATATATATATATATATATATATCTTATATTTCTTTGCTGCTATATATCTATCTTTGCTTATATATATATATATATATATATATATATATATATAGAGGAAGAACCAAATATTAAATTTCTAAGAAAAAATGGGAATAATTTATATATATTACTAAAATCATTATTTTACCTGATGTTAATTTTAATCGCCGGGCATGAGAGTGAGCAAAGTCCGGGAAGATAACATCTTCAGTTTTTAAATCAATATTTTAGGAATGTATGTATAGGAGGGCAAGTCCAGTAAGTCTTTCATCTCCAATTGAGGAATTTCTCAAGTACTTTTGAAGACTTAATGGTGAAAAGTTTTTTTTTCTACTCATACCCACGGGTAAAATTGCCAGTATTTTGCAACAAGATGTAAATATTTATAAACTGTAACTGACTGCGAACACAAAACTAGTTCTTCTATTGCTGTTTTTGGACTATCTGTGCTGTGATGCCATTTCAACTTCTATAAAAAAATTTCTGCTTTTACTAAATCCTCAATTGGGCTTTCAGGGTCTTCCTTGTAAATGTTACTCTTTTATCTTCTCCTTATGGCGTTACACTTGCTCGGCATAACAAATTGCAAGGAAAGATATAATTTCTTTATGATTTAAAACCTCTCTCCTAATGCTGATATTAAATCATCAAAAATGGTATAAAAAATGGATGTGCGATAATATGTCTGTGGGTCGATAGTAGGAATGTTGGGTCTGTATTTTTGGAATTTGTTAATTTTTGGTTCAGCAATTTAAATACCCAGCTCAGATTCAGATGCGCTTACACATTCTTTAAAAATCTACTGAAATTCTAATGTTGCATTTTCTCTGATGGCTTCAAGTTTAGTTTTAACTAGATTCACTTCATTATATGCACTCACCAAATCAATAACGTGTGTCTGCAATCATTTTGAAAGATTGTATGTTAAACTTAATAGTCTGTTTAAAACAAAAAAGGAAACAAGAGAAAAGATGCTATAAAAATATTTTTAAAAAAAAAGGAAATTTTTTCTAATTAATCCCCAACTTCATTTTATTTGTTCTAAAGCTACTATTATCGGGTTTATCATCTCATTAAATAATAAAACCGATTCGCCGTTGGCACCAGCGAGTTTCGCCAACTTTTTTAATCTCTTTTTGCTACTCATAGGAATAAGTTCTTCTATTTTTTCTAAAAGAACTTTTGTCCTCTTAGCACTTACAATAAAAAATGTACAACATTGGGATATTATTCCAATTGCATTTCGAATATTCTGAACTTTAGAAGCGCCTTAAGGCATAAATTTAAGCAATACAAAAAGCAGCGAGTATAAATAGCTTTGTGACATTTTTCCTTTATTACTTTCTGAACACTGCTGAATTCACCACTCATTGCTGCTGCACGCACCGTCATACCCTTGTCCTCTTAGGTTATTTGTATTCAAACAAGTTCAGTTACTTTTTCTTCAATTAATTTTGCAAGACTTATTCCCGTCAAATCATTTGCTGAGACGAAACACAAAAAATCTTTGACGGTGAGAGTATCAATATCAACGTAACGAGCACACAACGAAAATTGTTCTTTCTGGGACACATCGGTCGTCTCATCGGCTAGGACATTAAAAAATTTACAAATTTACTTTTATTTATGTTTTGCATAATTTTGCGTTGAATGAGATGCGCAAATGACTGAATTACAGCATTTTGGACTGTGAAATTGGTATACATGGCATTTCTACCACTAGTTTTTAAATGTTCTGAAAGAACATGGTCTCCAGCATTAGCACGATATCTTAAAAGCCCCGAAAAGTGCCATCGTTTCCCCACAGGCCAAGAGAGTTCGATTCGACCTGAGTCATGATGTCCACGTAACGATATATTTTGCTTACACCACAGAATCAAATTGTTTCAACAATTGGAATTAGCCGTTTTCTACTGTCTTCGGCCCCCATTTTCTTCTGGCTGTCAATCTGTTTGTCGATGTTCTCAATTTTTCCTTGAACCTGCTTTTCTTCAGCAAATCTCTCTTCCACCGATTCTTTGTGATATTTAGTTGCCTCGTGTTTTTTGAAAGATTCAATGGCTTTCTTTAAGCTTGAATACGGTCTCGAGACAAAAACACCCAATTCCTGTTGTTTTCCTTTACCTTCTTCTTTTGTTTCCAAAAACAATACGCAATTTGAGCAATAAACCCAACATTTTAATATTTCCACTTTTCCCTTATTGCTAAATACCGTACCTATGAAATTGCCAATA
>JABUQX010074641.1:7500-15000 GCA_015478945.1 Trachelipus rathkii | reverse complement strand
TTTGCGTTCGTTTTTGCTAAACTTAGCGCAAAATCGAAAGAAATGCTTTCCAAACGTAAGGAATTTCCTTAATTCTATAAGGTTGCTATTTCCTGTGATTGCTGAATTTAACACGTTCTTACGAAAATGTGTAAACAAAAAATGACGGCGTGGTAGGCCCGTTTGAATTAATCAATATTTCATTCAATAAAATCGGCTTTAAATCTAATTTCTTCCAAATCGATAAACTCCATCACAATAGTTGATCAATTTTTTGTAAAATAAACCATTTGTTATTTTTTTTATTTCTGTTTATCCGAAATCGATGGGTTCCATCACAACAGCTAATTCCAATTGTTTGCAAAACAAAAGTAAAAATCGTAAGAAATCGTGTTCGTTTTTGCACGAAACTCAGGCAATTAGTTCAGGCAATCAGGAGTGCCAAAGAAGTCTTATGGATGTTAAGTGTAGGTTTAAGTGTTTTTATAAATAAAGATTCCAAATTTTTAGGTTCTTCATCTGTTGAAGCATTCTGAAGAATGGGGAATTTTTGAAGAGATATAGGGTGCCTATTGAGGTCATAGTGATCTCTGATAGCTAAATTCTCTGGTTGAGAGATGAGGAGAGTTCGAAAGGAAATGCCAATGTGTTGGAGGCTCGCATCTTTAGTTATAGGAAAGTTTGACATACATAGTCGACGTTACAGTCGGCACATTTATTTGTAAACGATGTGCGACCTCAAGTTCATGGGGATGCTTTTAATCCAAAGAAACTGCCAGTTAATAAAAGATAAGAACTTGCATTAAGTTTGTTTAAAATGTTTCTCTAATCTGAAAGGAAGATCATTGGAAAGAGGTCCAATGTAGGGAAGCCGAGCATAAACAGGAAGTTTAGGAACATCATATGCAGTAGTTTTAGGGCGATAAGTGTTATCGAGAAACGAGTAAACAAGTTTATCAAAAAGGTTAGAGGGATAAAGGCTAAAGCTAGAAAATTTACGGAGAAAGGCGATTTCTTCATGGAAAAACTTCCAATCAGAACAAATAACAAAGGTTTGTGTATGGGGGACCTTAGACCCGTACTTTATGATTAAAGGAGATAGAAATAAAGAAATTAGTCCCAAGTAAAGTATCAAGTCCACTAATAATTTACTTGGGACTTATTTTTTTAGTTCTATCTCCTTTAATCATAATTGTAATAATATGAAGTGCGTTTTCTATGAGAATGAATTTAGCCTTCCTTTGCTTTTTACCTCTAGAATCTGTTTTCGTCATTTTTGTGCTTACGCTCGATAATGCTCACCCAGTTTTAGCACAGAATTTCACGGGTTCCGATTTCGTATAGGGCTTACTTTGTTTTTGAAACATTTGAATCAGCTTTTCTCGTTGTGATGGAGCACGTTTCAACAATGAAATAAATAAACAATGTCGTTTATATTACAAAACAATTGATCAACTACTGTGATAGAGTTTATCTATTTGAAGAAATTAGATTTAAAGCTGATTTTATTGAATGAAACATTCATCATTTCAAACGGGCGTGTGGGGCTCACCACGCCGCCATCTTGTTTGATTACATTTTTCGTAAGAACGCTTA
Source organism: Trachelipus rathkii (assembly GCA_015478945.1). Classification (NCBI taxonomy): domain Eukaryota; kingdom Metazoa; phylum Arthropoda; class Malacostraca; order Isopoda; family Trachelipodidae; genus Trachelipus; species Trachelipus rathkii. The sequence continues at coordinate 13,425 of JABUQX010074641.1, read as the reverse complement.
AATTGGCAAGCAGGAAATAGCAACCTTACAAAATTAAGGAAATTCCTTACGTCTGAGGAGAGCATTTCTTACTATTTTTCTTGGTAAGTTTGACAAACCGAACGCAAACTCGCATTTCTAAAGCACAAAATGCAAAACGAAAATGGCTATATATATATGTTATTATATATATATATATATATATATATATATATATATATGTTATAGTATATATATATGCTATATATATATATATATATATATATATATAGAGTAAGGTTATATATATATTAGAATATTTTTTTTTTAAACAAACGTGAGAACTTCATATCACATTTAAACGATAGTTGCTCGCGAGCCATGGCCTGGGCACCGCCGCAGTGTAGAGAATAGTATGGTTTCATTAACCAGTGCTACGATATATATATATATATATATATATATATATATATATATATATATATATAAATAGTATTTATATATATATATATATATATATATATATATATATATATGAGGGAGAGTACACGCATACTCGAACGATGAAATTACCTCCCATTTTTAATGGTGCGCCTTTCTTTTTTGCGTTCATATTCTTCACACACTCATCCTCCAGGCAACATATTACTAACCACCATTTATCCATATATCATATACACATGATTAAAGTACACACCCCACTTCTAGATAACACCTTACAGACATCCCTACTACTCATATCCCTGTGTGCGGGGGAGAAAGAATTTCCCACATCGTATGTCCTGCGTGTCGTAGAAGTCGACTAAGGGGCGGTGGTAGTTGGGTTGGCTGCCTACTACCATCTATTTCTTGCCAGGAATGCTAATACAAGCCTCGGAGAAGGTCGTGACCGCAGTACGACCTTCTAACTTTCGGCGAAATTGTATGAATAGTATGGGTACATGGAATGTCAGGAGGAATAAATGTTGAGGAGAAGAGGAGAGAGGTGATGGATGGATTAGAAAGGGCAAATTGATTTGCTCGCTGTGACTGGAAACAAAGATGAAAGGAAAAGGTGAAATTAAGTGGTGATGTGAAATGTAGCAAAGCAGTGTGGAAGAGAATGGAGAGAGGAAGAGAAGGACAGTAATTTTGAGATGAGTGACCTGTGGTATGAAGCTATGGTAGACTTTTGTGTGTGTGAGTCCTAGAATTCAAATGGTTAAATTTAAGTTTGAAAAGGTCAAGGTATGTGTGGTTGTGACGTATGGTCCATCTGAGGGAAACGTTGAAGAGAGTACGATTTTTTGGGCATAATCTGAATGATGTTCTGGATGGGGTGAGTAGGAGCTTCAGATTGATAGTTTTGGGGGACCTGTAGGTTGGATAGGTGATCAAAAAAAGGGATGGTATAACAGGTGGTTTTGGGGGGGCGGGAGAAAATGAATGGTAGGAAGGTGATTGATTTCTGTGAAGAGAGAGGTATGTGTTTAAGTAATACTTTTTAAACACAAGAGTATCCATAAGTATACTAGGGGGGGGGTGGGGGAAGAGGGGAAAGAAGAAAGAATGATTGATTTAGTGTTGGTGAAGAAGGAGATGGGTTGAAGTATGTGTTGGATGTTAAATCAGTTAGGGTTTAGGAATGGGATTATTGGATCATTATGTTCTTCTATGTAAAATTAAGTTAGTGGGGCTTGGATGGAGTGAAGGTGATACGAAAGGAAGTAGGTAAAAATTAAGAGTGAGAAGTTATGTGCAAGATAATAAGGATAAGTATGTAAGAGCGCTCGCTAGTAAAACGGTTGAAACAAGTTGATACTGAGCAAATCTGGGGCAAATGAAGGAAGCAATTATTAGTAGTCAAAGTGAAGTGGATGTGCTAAAGTAGGAAGTAAGAATGTTAACAGCGAATGGAATGAAGAGGTGATGAAAGCGTGGTTAAAGGTAAAAAAAAGAAGCGTGGTTGAATGTACTAAAAGCAAATGATGAAGATTCAAGAAAGATGCTTGGAATTATATAAGGAGGAAAAAAAAAAAAAGAAATACTAAAAAGGTGCAATATGTAGGAGAAAACAAGAGGTAAATGAATGCTTGAAGGAGGATGAATGAGGACATACAAGGAAATAGGAAGCTCTTCTGAAGGAAGCGCGAAAGGATAAGAATGAGAATAAGGGAATTTAAGCTTAGAATAATGAATAGGGATGGCTGTAACTGATGAAATATGGATGTGAGAGTGGAAAGAACACTGAAAATCTGCACAATATTAACAGTAATGATGAGGTGTTAGTGAATGTGTGCGGCTTTTGATGGTGCAAGAAGGAATAGGTATTTTGGGGATGAGGTTATTAGTAAGGAAAGGAGGTAATGGGAGTGAGAAAGTTGAAGAATGGTAAATCTTTAGGTATAGATGAAATTACTTTTGAAATGATCAAGAACGGAGGCGAGATGGTGATTATTTGGATTTGGAAGTTGTGTAATAAAGCGTTTATGGAGGGTATAGTTCCGCGAGATTGGTAGTAGTAATAGTACCCTTGTATATGGGTAAGGGAGAAAGGGGGAACTGTAGATATAAGGAAATAAGTTTATTGAGTGTTGTAGGGAAGGTATATGGTATGGTCGAAAGAGTGCGTCGAGTGACTGAGGGACTGATTGGTGAAGAAACAAGGTGCGTTTAGGAGTGGTAGAGGATGTGTGGATCAAATCTTTACATTGAAACAAATGATTGAGAAAATGAGGGAGAAGAAGAATAAATTGTATTTAGGTTTTATGGATTTTGCAACAGGTGTATGATAGGATTAATAGGGAAGCTATGGCAGGTGTTAGTAATATATGGTGTTGATGGTAGGCTTCTGAATGGAATCAGAAGTATGTACGATAGTGAAGCGTGTAAGAATAAATGGTGTCAATGGTGATTGGTTTAGAATTAATAGCGGAGTAAGGGATGTGTTATGTCTTGTTGGTTATTCAATTTGTATGGATAAATTTGAGGTGGGGATGGCAGGAAATGGTGTTAGAATGGTGGAGAATGGAGGGTGCGGTGCCCTACCTATTATGCGGATGACGGTTCTGTGTGGCGAATCTGAAGAGCTTGAGAGAGGATTGACAGAGAGATTTGGCAGGGTGTGCAGTAGGGCTTGAAAGTAAATGGATTAGGCCAGGGAAAGTGACACAGTGTGAAGAGCAGCGAGAAGTTAGAACAGTGTCTGAGTTTGGGCCAGCTTGCAGAGTGGGGTAGCTATGGAGCCAATGTTGGTGACGCAAAGGGAGTGTTGTGTTCACATGAGGGCATGTTGCTCGTGTTATTGTGGAGGTATTCGAATAAAGAGCAGCTCAATGTAAATATTTATCACCCAAAAGGTGTGCAGCAAAGAACTGACAGTTATAGAGAATGCATCCGTTGGGAGAGCGGTGGTAGCCAGCGGTAATGAGAGAATAAAAGCGTTGATGGGTTTGCTCAGCGGGATTGCGAGAGGTGGCGACTGGCTGCTAATCGAGCAAAGTGGATTGAGTTTGAACGTCTCTAGCCGAGAAATGTGAAGCTTAGGCATCGTTAGCATGATAGAATGGCGTTTTTGGCACATGCAGCCCACCCGGGCCAGGACAACCTCACATTGACGATTTGCCATGTTCGTCGCGTCCTAGGGTGGATTTTTCTGTTCAGACGAGCTCATACAGAGGGGGCGGTAAGGCCGGGCTTTCTTTTCGACGTGCTTCTTGCCCTCTCATTTCGTTTTTCTTTTTTCCGATGCTTGTACAGCACCCTACCCCCAATCTTGGGGCAAAGAGGAAGCTTGAAGAAAAAGAAAGAAAGAATATATAGATATATCTATACTAATATATAGTATATATATATATATATATATATGTTATATATATATATATATATATATATATATATATATATATATATATATATATATATATATATATATATATATATATATATATTTTTTTTTTTTTTTTTTTTTTTTTTTATTCTACTTTTCCTCCCAAGACTGGGGTGGGGGTAAGGTGCGTAACATGCATTGGAAAAGAAAGCAGTAGCAGAATATGACAAAAGTCGGAAAGAAAGCCCAGTCTTACTGCCCCCTCTGTACCATCAATTAGTAAGAACTCGTCGCAGTCAGAAAATCCACCCTAGAGCTTCACGGGACCGCGATGGACCCTCACTATGGTAAATCGTCAGTGTAAGGGTTCATCCCTTGGCCCAGGTGGGCCACAACCATGCCCTCTCAACCCCACCACTTCTTCCTATTATGCACCTTTTATTCTCGCCTCTGCCAAACTCACATTTCTCTCCTTCAAACATTCGTTTACTGACTCAATCCACTTTTTCTTCGGTCTCCCAGCCGGTCGGTTCCCAACACACTCACCACTATACATCCGCTTAACCAACTGACTATCATTCATCCTTTCCACATGACCAAACCATCTCAACATACTTTCATTTATTCTCTCGTTTACCCCCTTTCTTCACACCACACAACTCTCTAATACGTTCATTCCTCATTTTATCAATTCTTCTCACACCTAGCACGCCCCTAAGATTGTCCTTCTGAACACATTGAACTTTAGATCTATACTTCTTATTCCAGACCATAGTCTCACTACTATACAATAACACAGGTAACAACATACCCTCATGTAAGACCCTAGCACACTCAAGACTTTGTCCCTTTACATTCACCAACGATTTAATTGCACCAGCCACCCTCCTGCCATTCACAACTTTCCTACTACACTCTGCATCATCCGTTCCCTTTTCATCCAACATATACCCTAAATATTTAAACTCAGACACTTGTTCCAGCTGCTCACCATCTAACATAACTCACACTGAGGACTGTCCTCACTCACAACCATAACCTTACTCTTATCTACGTTTACTTTCAAACCCCTCCTTTTACACACCCTGCCAAATCTCTCTACCAATCCTCTCAAACTCTCTTCAGATTCGCCACACAAAACCAAATCATCCGCATTTAATAGGTAGTGCACCCTCCACTCATCTCCATCATCTCTAACACCACATTTCCTGCCACCCCACCTCTAATTCTTTCATAACCCAATCCATATACAAATTGAATAACCAAGGAGACATAACACAACCCTGCCTCACTCCGCTATTAATACTAAACCAATCACTTTTTGACACCATTTATTCTTACACACGCTTCACTATCGTCATACATACTTTTGATTCCATTCAGAAGCCTACCACCAACACCATATATCACTAACACCTCATAGAGTTTCCCTATTAATCCTATCATACGCCTGTTGCAAATCCAAAAACCTAAATACAATTTATTTTTCTTATCCCTCATTTTCAATCATTTGCTTCCAATAAAGATTTGATCCACACATCTCTACCACTCCTAAACGCACCTTTGTTCTTCACCAAATCAGTCCTTCAGTCACTCGACGCACCCTTTCGACCAAAATACCAGCGATATATCTTTCCTACAACACTCAACAACTAATACCCCTATAATTTCTACAGTTCCCTTTTCTCCCTTACCCTTATAAGGGTACTATTACTGCTCTCCTCCAATCCTCGGAACTATACCCTCCATAAACGCTTTATTACACAATTTCAGGATCCAATCAATCACCATCTCGGCCTGTTCTTGATCATTTCACCAGTAATTTCATCTGTTACCTGCAGATTTTACCATTCTTCAACTTTCACTCTACCCATTACCTCCTTGCTAAATAACCTAAGCAATATATATATATATATATATATATATATATATAAGTTATGTTATGCATATGTTATATATATATATAGGGATATATATATATATATATATAATATGTGTATTAAGATATATATATATATATATATATATATATATATATATATATATATATATATATTAAATACATTTGTGGATAAAAGTATCGGTATTCTGCACGGGTAACGGTGCAAAATTTTTGGTATCGGCACTGGTATCGCACGGTGCATTTAAAAATTGTGAGT
>JABUQX010074641.1:0-5000 GCA_015478945.1 Trachelipus rathkii | reverse complement strand
CCGTTATCGTTTTTGTCATTTGTGCTTACGCTCGATAAGAAATGCTCACCCAGTTTTAGCACGAACGCACAAACGAAACGCATTTTCATAAAAGCATTTCTTAGTTTACAAACATTGAATCAGCTAAGTTGTGATGGACCATGGTTTTGAATAAAGTCCAGAAATAAAAATAGCAAATGGTTTATATTACAAATAATTAATTGATCAACTATTGTGATGGAGTTTATCGATTTGGGAGGAATTAGATTTAAAGCTAATTTTATTGAATGAAACATTCATCAAACCAAATGAACCTACCATCTTGTTTGTTTACATTTTTTCGTAAGAACGTGCTTAAATTCGGCAAGCACGGGAAACAGCAACCTTACAGAATTAAGGAAGCCTTACGTTTGGTGGCATTTTTCACCAGATTTGTTGGAAAGTTTGGACAAAACGAACTCAAACTCGAAAGCATTACAATGTGGTTCAAAAGTTCATAAATGCAAACGAAACGGCTCTATACATTCTTTATTTGTTATAATTTTCAGTTTAATGCTTTCGGCAACGGAAAAACCGCGGCGCGCGTGAGCTCCCCACTTACATTATTTTATATTTACCAGATTTTCCTGAATTTGGGACAAAATTCCTTTTATCTCAGTGAACTGTTCTGACTTATCTATTCGTCCCCTTGAGTTTAGCTTTATCCTCTACTTCATTTAAATAAACCCCCAGAGGAAATAGCGTTAAATTTTCTGACCCCAGCTGATTAAATTATTCACTTAGATACAAAGTGCTTTTTCACGTGAACAACACATCGTAAAATTCAACAGTATCTCGTTTTGAAGTGTGTTTTAAACGTATGTTTACTAACGAAATCTCTCTCTCTCTCTCTCTCTCTCTCTTCTCTCTCTCTCTCTCTCTCTCTCTCTCTCTCTCTCTCTCTCTCTATAGTATTTTTAAAAAGTCATATTTTTAAATAAATAAATAATTTTTCATTTTAACAAAATCACCCAGCTAAAATAACAGTAACATCATAATTAGGTTAAAAAATATTAAGTAATAGCACTAAAATAATTAGTAATATTATGCAATAATAAACCATTTCAATTTAAATATTAATATCGTTAAAAATTTACAAGTATTTTCCATTATGTAAACATTATCTGCCAAACAAACAATGAGCTGTACATGTCTGACCAAAATTTAACCTTCAAATTATTTTTAAATGTATCGAAATCATATATGAAAACCCTATTTTAAATTTTTTTAACCATATTTGTGTTAGGTTTTATTTGAAACATATTTTATTCCTTTTGAAACATTATTTTTTTTCTTGTTTTTTTTTTTAAATAGCTATAAATTTAGTTTTTCTTTATATTTTTAAATCCTATTTTCTCACATTTACTAAATTTTAGCAGAAATACTAAACAACTCCAAAATTTAATTCAAGAATCTACAGGTTTAGAGAAGGTACTTTCAATGCAAACCTGAGAGATTTTTAATCGTTTGGTAACAACTCTAGGAGAGAATTTTAAATGAAAAATTGTTTCATTTTTGGTTAATTGTGTTTCAAAATTAATCTGACATTTTCAACAAATTATGATATAGATATTAAGTGCGAATTTATGAAAGAGAAAAAAAGAAAGCTGAATAATCTGGAGGGTTCGTTTTACTCAAAAAAAAAATTTGTAGTACTGCAATTCTGTTTCCACAGTTTCAGATACTATTATTTTACTATTTTTTATGCAATGATCTTTTTCGTCACAAGATTTTGCCAAAATGTAAATGAGAGCATATAATAAAGAAGCAATTTTATGATTTGAAAATCCGTTTTTTTTTTTTGTCTTACAAACTTGTCATTTCTAAATGTAGAAAAAGTAAACTTTGTAGTATATGTTGTTGGGGAAATCTTGGTAGTTGTAAGAAAGTTGATCCAATTCCGATGTCACAAAAATAGACTTGAAGGCTTCAGTTATCAAGGCCTTTCAGATCACGATGGCGAGTTACTAATTGTCAACAGAATAAGGCATTAAAATAACATATCAAAGTATTCAAAAAGATTGCATAACATTTTAGGTATTCTCTATCATCATTTTATATATACAAACATACTGTAGCCTTTTTTTCTGACAAATAAGAAGTCCTCTTAACGGTAAAAATAGAATAAATAAGATAATTATTTAATACAATCATAGTCATAATTGAAGATTTTTGAAGAGTTTATCAAAACAAAACCTTGAAATTGTACTATCCCAATTTTTTTTATTCTTATTATTATTTTTTTGTTTAAATCATTTCTATCTTATATTGGCCAACTAAGGGGCATTGGATTCACGATGATTTCTGTTCAAACTGCAACGCAATATTATGATTAAAATGACATACATAATATTTTAAAGAAATAAATTTTAAAACTTAATTCTAAAATGATTATATTTTAAATGTAAATTAAGTGTGATATATATATATATATAGAGTAGTAAGTATGATATATATATATATATATATGTTGTTATATATATATATATATATAGAGAGAGGTAGGTATATAGATATATATATATATATATATATATATATATATATATATATATATTATATATATAAATTTAATTATGAAAATTATTAATAAATTAAGAAGATTTTGAACCGTGTGATAACTAATAGGCTATTTAAGCTCTAATAATGTTTTTAATAGCTTCATAATTTTTAATAGCCATTTTTAATAGCCTAGTTTTTATCCATATCACTTTTGTATTCCCGAAATGTTAAAAACAACATTTATACCATTTATGGTGTCAATTTATCGTAATATATCAGAGCATTATATATATATATATATATATATATATATATATATAGATATATATATATATATATATATATATATATATATATAGCATATATATAAATATATATATATATATATGTTATATATATATTATATATATATATATATATATATATATATATATATATATATATTTATATATATATATAAATATATATATATATATATATATATATATATAGAAATATATATATATATATATATATATATATATATATATATATATATATGTAAAAGATTATAAGCAAAGGGTTGTGATTTTTTTGGGAGGGGGGTCTTTGGATTATTGTACTTTTTGATTTCGGATTTTTTCGGCAGATCTGTGACGTCATGAAATATAAATTTGTAAACAAACTTTTTTTAAAGTTCGATATAGTATTATTTTTGAAGTGATTTTTCAATCTATCTAAAATAGGCCTATAGTCTGACACAATGAAACAGCAACACTAAAGAGTGCGGGTTACAATGACAATAGTTTGTTGAAAATTGAAAAAAATATATAAAAACTTCATAATATATATATAAATTATCGATATTGAGAATCGGATAATTTTAATAGTGAATAAGGAATCGATTAATACTTAATAGTCACACCTGATATTTTTTTTTGTAATATTGATAAATGTTACATCAGAAATAAAAGAAACCTGTTTGAAACATGATCCTTTGTTGACAATAGTGTATAAATTTGGAACAGAGTAGCCTTGCTATAATATTATTATTTTAATTTTTTATTTCATTCTAACAATCACCTAAATATACAAAAAAAAAAAATTTAAAAATATATAAAAATCATGATTTTTTGATTAAAAAAATCAAGAGAAAAGATCAGTTGATTTATATCAATTGGATTTTTTCTGTGCCATCCCTGATTATAAGTAAAATTTGGAGACAATGCGATCGATCAGCAATTTAATCTTCTAACAAATATATTAATTATAGATAGGATTCTGTGACTCCTTCTATTGGCAGCAGAATTCATAAGTGGTATTTCTTTACCTTAGACACTTCTTTTTTTTTTATATCTCCTCCGGTGGGCATAGGCCAAAAATATACAGAATCCCACCAGAGTTAGGGGGGGGGAGGAAGTCCCTAAGGCAGATGCAATAGTTTAACATTCTAACATACCTCGAAACACGGTGTTTTAAAGTCCGTAAGTCAAAGGTAGTTGAGAAATTAAATTAAGGGAGTGTGTTCTAGACTTTACCAGTTACCAGTGGAGTACATGTAATATTGAGCAAACGCTCATAGTGCCAGATGCGTATTTTCTTTTTTATAAACAATGCAATGTGAAATAAATTATAAATATAAAAATAAATTACATTAAGTTAGGTTATGATACATTAAGTAAGGTTATGTTGAGTTACGTTAATTTACACAGATTTAAACTTTAATATTTCTTTAATTATTTTTAATCGTATTACAACCGTTTGAAACGACTGGTAACCTTATCTTTATGCTTATTGGTTAAAAAAAAAAACCTTCTAAAGTGGAAAAATACAAATTTTTAATAAAAATACCATTTCGGTGAAAGATCCTACTGAACAGCCATTATATATATATATATATATATATATAGAAAAATATTTATATTTCGATTAATATATATATATATATTTAGATATATAGATATTAGTGATGTGGGACGATTATGAAATTTTTGCCGATGACGATGACGATGACGATTAGAACAAATTTTGCCGATGACGATGACGATGACGATGACGATGACGATTAATTGAAAAACTATATCTCTCTCTCTCTCTCTCTCTCTCTCTTCTATATATATATATATATATATATATATATATATATATATATATATATATATATATATATATATATATATATATTATATATATAAATTAGTAATTTGTTATATATATATTTTACTAGTAATTAATTGCATATGCAAGCATATATATTATATATATATATAGTATATATATATTGTATATATATATATATATATATATATATATATATATATATATATATATATATATATATTAAGGTTGCATATATATATTTATTTGTATATATAAAAATATATATATATATATATATATATATATATATATTTAAATATACGTTTATATATATCCACATATATATATATTTATATATATATATATATATATATATATATATATATATATATACGGTATAT
>JABUQX010074640.1:20000-35999 GCA_015478945.1 Trachelipus rathkii | reverse complement strand
TATGCTTCGTTCAAGTTATGGATGGGTGTTGAAAATACGTTTGCATTTATCGTGAAATAACTTTCGCGTTTTCGTGCGCCTTCATATATATATATATATATATATATATATATATATATATATACTATATATATATATATATATATATATATATATATATATATATATATATATATATATATATATATATATATATATAATGGCATATAATATATATATATATATATATGCTATGCTACTCTTAATAATAATATATATATATATATATATATATAATAACCGCATAATATATATATATATATATATAACAATATATAATATAACGCCATATATATATATATATATAACTCATATATATATATATCGCTGCTATAACTGCGCTATATATATATATATATATATATGTAATATATATATATAACATAATAATATATATAAATATTATATATATATATATATATATATATATATATATATATATAATATATATAATATATATATATATACTTCTTTATCATATATATATATATATCTTTCTGCTATATAATATATATATATATATATATGTATATATATATAACATATATATATATATATATATATATATATATATATATATAGGCGAATATTCTCACAAATAACTGACATATATATAACATAATAATAATAATATATATATGTATATATATAATAACTATATATATATATATACTAATATATATATATATATATATATATATATATATATATATATTTATCAGTGGCGACTTCTGCATTCGGCTACTCGTGCTCAGAGTCAGGGTGGTGCCGAGTATAGTATTATTTAAGATTAATGTAAAGTTTTGTCGTTTACTAATATATATATATATATATATATATATATATATATATATATATATATATATATATATATATATATATATATATATATATATAGGCCAAGACTAGCTTAGCATCAAGTAATTAATGATAAACCATTAATCAATTTGTGGTTTGAATGAGAGAAGTTTCTAGTCAGCGTTTATTAATTATTGGAATGAGATTGATATTTAACACTTTCAGTTTGATCAATGATTAGGATGATAAATATGCACCATAAATCAGCTATAAAATTACTTTAAATAACTCGTAATTATAGCAATACTAGTATCGGGCACAGACCTATTCTAAGCTAACCTCTTCGTATGAAGTCCTAACTAACACTCTCGAATCTGTTTAGCGTCGGGCCCTCGTTGGAGCCTTCCACCAATCAGATTCAAAATACTTGGCATTCTCTCCCTGAAAGGGGGAGAATGCCACGTATTTCTTTCTACGCAGTTACATGGTTTTCATATTTGAAGTTCGGCTTACCAACGGATTTTAATTGTGTATACAGGAGACTTGCAAGGTTGCCTCGTACATAGATGTATACACACTATGACATGCATGCATATGTCTTACAAAGCTCCCTATCGTAATTCGTTGCACATTATGGTGACCTCGAGTTCGAAAGGGATATCTGTCTCATAAACACAGGTAAGGCCTGTGGTTATGTTTATACAGATATACCTTTTTCACCCTCCTTATGAATTTTACAATAAATGCAAAGGAAAGTAGGAAGAAGAACAGTAGAAAATACTACTCGAGTAAGGGGAAAGAACTACAAATATGGATCAACAATACCTTTAACAAATGGTTTTGTTCTCGTTTTAATTACCACAACCTCGTCTTTTACTCTTATCTTTCTCAGGAGATATTTACTTTCGTCTCCCACTTCCTTCCTCTATTTCATTTATTCTGAACTTTTCTTTTTATCAGAAGGAGAGGGAACTAGATTGTAGAAGATTTTAACATTTCTGAGGTTTTCTATCACCACCTTGTCTCCTTTTATTATGTGAGCGTTACTATTAGTGATTTTGACCACCTGATAGGGGCCATGATACTTGGGGGAGAGCTTCCCAACGTTGTATTGTTGATTCTTTACCAGTAGATATTTTGTTTCTTTCAAATTCTTTGGGAGAAATACGTTCCTATTGCGCAGATTTGTTCTTTGTGCTAGAGGTTTAGCCATCAATCCAGCCAGTTTTTCAACATAGGTCTCATAGGACATGGGTCTATTTGGGACCGTTTCATCTAATAGACCGGCAGGAATGTTTATATCTTGCCCGTATAACAGCTTACTGGGGCAAATCCCACTCTCGGAGATAGGTGCAAGCCTGAGGGTGAATAACACAAAGGGTAATATATCTAACCACTGTTGGTTTTCCATGCCAGGTTCTGCTATCATGGCGCTAATGCTGTTAATAATCATCTTGTTCATGGCTTCACATTTTCCGTTTGAGCTTGGGTTGTAAGTACTGGTAGTGGTGTGAAGTATACCTAGCAGCTTACACACACTTTCAAATAAGTGTGACGTAAAGTTCCCACCGCGGTCTGAGATCAGGTGACTGGGGATACCAGTGTGGGGGACGATTTGATGGATAATTGTTTTGACTATTGTTTCTTTGGTGATGTCTTTAAGCGGGATACCCCACACATAATGTGAGTACCGATCGATGAGTGTTAACAAATACTTGTATCCTTTACATATAGGTAACTTAAGTATGTCTACATGCATGACCTCAAACTTGTAGGAGACTTCTTTGTATTTTCCGTAGATAGGATTTATTTTCCGACCGACTTTGGATATTTGACATTGAGCACAGGACCTGACTACGTTTTTGACTCTTTGATGCATGTTTTTGAACACAAAATCTGCTTTTATGGCAGTGAGACACCGAGAAATACCCAAATGACCTTGGAGATGAGTCATTCGGATGATGTCGTCAACTCTGACGTCGGGAAGAATCACTCTTGCGTAAGTTAACGAAATATCAACATACAAATTGACCTCCTTTTCCTGGAACCAAAATTTTTGTTTTTTAATAATTAAGGAGCTTTTATCTTTATCTGTCAATAAGGATTGGATATACTCATCTGTTTGTTGCCTTTCGCTAACATCTATATAATCTATTTCTTTACAAAACCGTTTTATTAGTTCCACATGGATGTCATTACAATTTTGTATTAGATTTACTTTGTTTATTTCAATCATGTCATTATTCATTTTATCTATTTTATTTTGATCTATTTTATTTTCACAAGTTCTTAAATTGTCTGTTTCTAATGCAACTCTTTCAACTATAGTCAGTCCCTTTTCTTCAGAATTCGAATTTTTCTCACGGTCGGAATGTGAGATATTTGTCTTGCGGTTATTTAAAAGGCTACCCTTTTCGGCCTCAATGGAATTCACAACTCTGTCGCGCGTAGCATTTTCTTTTATTGCTTGAACGTACCTTTTTTTAAGGTTGGGGAGAGGGCTTCATAGTAATAGTGGTTTAACGAGCTACGCTTCGCTGTTGTTGTTATTGTATTGAGTGTTTCGCTCTGAGTGGTCAATTCACTTGTGGCTGAGCCACTCATAGCGCTCGTTTTGAGAGGCTCGGCAGAAAGCTCCGCCCCTTTTTCATTGTTGATCTGCATTTCATTGTCTATCTTCTCATGAACGTCATCATTAAAGAGTAGAGGACTAGGAGGAACATGCACATATGTAGTAGAGGAAGGTGAGAGAGACAGAGTAGATGGAAGGTTTTCATGCGCAAACTTAATATTAAAATTTGCATTTCTATTTAATTTCAATGTCTTATTTGTAACAGGATCTATCAATAAATCACGCTTGAAATCTATGCCTATCTCAAAATTCTTTAGAAAGGATAAACCTAATATATTTGTATCAATATTTGCAATGTAAAATTCAACATAATATTTTCTACCCAAATTTAGGTCAACTTCCATAGTTTTAATGTCATAAATAGCAATTTTTGAATTGTTGGCTGCTAACAGATACCCTAGAGGTGCCTTGCTGTTGGCAAGAGCGCCTCCAGCATATACATTTTTAACTGATCCCGAATCAACCAAATAATCTACCTTATTTATGATGTCATAAACCATGTATAAGGTTAAGTTGTCAATCTTACAAACTTTCTTGTTCACCTCAACATCGGCGGCAACAGTTTCACTGTTAAAACAGTGGTCGTTAACAGCGCTCAAAACAGTTGGGTTTAACAAGATATTTGTTTCATTGTTCTCACTCTCCCCTATATGGTTCATAACACCTCTATTATTATATAAATTTGATTTAAAGAAGATATACCCCTCATGCAACGGGTTTACAGTAGTAATAAAATTTTTGTTTTGTACATTACCAAGATATTTTGAGCTATCAGTTTCAAAACTTTTGTTGACATCGGTATTATTTAATATAACATTTTCTGTAAGTGGAATATTTTTATCCACCAGACAACTACTACTTTCGATTGGCAAAATTTCATTATTGTTGAGAGAAGGTACATGCGAACCTTGTACAACTTCATTATTTATTATTTGTTCTTTTACAGAATTTTTATTTATGTTTTCAATATTTTCAAGTCCATTTTTATTAATAGTAGTATTTATATTTAAAATATTTTTAGTACTATCAGTAGTTTCAATGTTTTGCTCATTCTGATTATTTTTATTGTTATTGTTATTTTTTATTATTTTAAATATTATTATTATTATTATTATTATTATTATTATTATTATTATTATTATTATTATTATTATTATTATTATTATTATTATTATTATTATTAATATTTGTAGTAGTAGTAGTGGTGGTAGTAGTAGTAGTAGTATTATTATGATCAATATATTTATTAATATTTTTATTTATATTTATATCAATATTTCCCGTACTTGCATTTTCCGAGTTTATTTTAACACGATTTTCACCATTAATATAAGTATTGTTGATCACTCGCACATTAGGATGAAAAGTCACTTTTTTTATTGTCACCTAGATTTTCATGGCTGCCGCCAGATGGTGGGACAGACAGCCAATCTCTTAGTTTCCCGAAGCTTGCGAGATATTGCGTTGGGCGTTCATTTCGCCATTAGCATGTAGTAATGGATATAAAGGAAATTCATTACTTTCACAACGGTACTGTCTATGAAGATAGCGTGAATGGTAATAACAGAGATCCTGGGCAGCATTATTAAAAGCATTAGTGAAGCCATTATCATCTGCCCTTGAATTCCTATGTTGGCTTCTGCCACGTCTCGTATGTCTGTCTTCAGCTGCGTTGTGTTGACCTTGAAGCAGCAGCTGTATTGAGCCTGCCATTTCAGTCACTGCCTTTGTAAGCTGGGCCATCTGCCGCGAAAGCTGGTTGTCTGGGTTTCGGGCAGTTTCATGTGTGCGCTCTTGGTTGAGCGAGGGATTGGATTGGGAGGCGGAGTCTGTTCCTCGCTGGTCTGTGCTGGCTCGCACAGCATTAACAGAACTCCAAGTCTGTTCGTAGTTTGGCTGTCGGTATGTTCGATCTTTTTGGATGAAGTTCTTATAGAGGTCATCTGCTACTTTGACCATCCGATGTAAGTTGTTTTCTTCCGCCAGGGTATAGACGCTCATCTAGACGTTGCTTGGCATTTGTTCGAGGAACAAGTCGATTGCAAATTTTGTGTTATGTTCCACCAACACATCGAAGCTTTTGTGCCCTAGCACTCCTTGTACACGATTTAAATATTCACTTGGAAGCTCGTCCGGTCGAATGCCTTGTTTGAATACGTCACGGATTCTAATTCGTAAGGCGGGAAGATAGGTTTGTTCTATATCTTCCAAGAGCATCCTATAAGCGTTATCTTGAAGTGGAAATTTGATCTTTGACACCAAAGTAGTTGGTAAAATTGGTGCTAATAAACGAACTCGTTCATGAGCATCATCGATGTGATTTAATTTGAAGATTGCCGTTGTAGCACTGAGACAATTTATCACATCATAGGCATCAAAGACTGGTAGTTGATTTGAAGTTAGATGCCCATAAGTCTTTAATGGCGATTTATATTCAGGACGCCTTGGTCTTGGTTCTTTGCGGGAACTTTTTCGGCGTTACTTCAAGCTCGCTTTTAGAGGAAGAAACAGATGGCTCTTCTCCATCTTTCCATCTTTGGAGGGTTGAGTTTGCTGGGGAGAGGGCGTCTTTCCCTTCCCCCTATTCCCTCTCAAGGAGCTTATCGTTTGGCTCTTTTGAGTCAATCTTTTCGTGGAGACCATTTTGATACTGACTAAAATCACTGACTATTTTGTTGAGTCATATGAGTCAAGCCAGAAGGCTGAAATATTAAGCCTAAATTGGGAACTTTGTTTGAAAATTTCAAATGTTCGAAGCGGTAACGGATTTTCTGTTACCACCCGATCTTGTAACAACGACTTATTTCTTATTATTTATAAGATTATATATTGTTTATTTCTTCACGTTGTTACTTATTTGATTCCCACAATTTATTTATAGTCAAATATCACACTGATTACTCTCACTTTTTTTTTTTTTGTATCTGACTCTCAATCAAAGGATGTTTTAATTACAGGTAATTAAACTTCCGGTCACTCTAAGGGGAATTCACCAGAGATGTAGGCCAAGACTAGCTTAGCATCAAGTAATTAATGATAAACCATTAATCAATTTGTGGTTTGAATGAGAGAAGTTTCTAATCATCTCGTTTATTAATTATTGGAATGAGATTGATATTTAACACTTTCAGTTTGATCAATGATTAGGATGATAAATATGCACCATAAATCAGCTATAAAATTACTTTAAATAACTCGTAATTATAGCAATACTAGTATCGGGCACAGACCTATTCTAAGCTAACCTCTTCGTATGAAGTCCTAACTAACACTCTCGAATCTGTTTAGCGTCGGGCCCTCGTTGGAGCCTTCCACCAATCAGATTCAAAATACTTGGCGAAAAAAAGTAATTGACAACTCTTTTAAGGTTTCTTTCATTAAAAGTGTTGCCATTTACTCATTGCTAAAAGGCTTAAGAGTTCCAGCCCGATATGTTTTTACTGTAAGTGTAACTCCTTCGGTTTCGCGTTTTTGACATTATGCAGTGTGAGCAGCTTGATATTAAATTTGGCCAATATTTGATAAAATACTTTGATGAGTTTGTTGAAAACCATCATAACGAGGAGTTTTATGAATGAAATCGTTCGAGAAACTGTGATTCATTTTTCATTCTCAGATGATTCCTAGGCTCCCCACACGAAAGAAATTAAGGGGTCACAAATAAATTAAATAGAGAGACCTATTTCGAAATAATTGACAACATTTTAGTGTCGAAGCTTATTACGGATTAGGAAACTTTTTTTTTTTGTGGGAGTGAGGTGGGGTTGGATATGGTGCAACAATGTCCTAGGAAATAGAAAATGTGTTTAGGATGTTTCCCTTAGTATTGGAAAAGGTTACAAGCACAAATGAAATAATGTTAAGTTTTTGGAAACAAAACGTTGTAAAAAGGAAAACATTGTTTCATAATGTAAACTCTTCTGTAAACATTCTGTCATTTTCCATTCATTGTACCCGCATAATTTTACAGTTCGAAGGTGAAGTTGCATTTCCATTTCTGGAGGAATACTAAAAAATATTAATGGGTGTACATAAAAAAGTGTACCTCGCCCTCTCCTAAATGCCATGAAAATTTCATATTGATTCGATGAACAAATAAAAAATATCGCATTATTATTTTTTTTTTTTTTTGCAATAACACCTTTCCACCATTTTTGGGGTATTGGTGATAGGTTGTTTTTGAAAGCAGTTATCAAAAATTCATTACAAGAGATTTTTAATAATAGACTCATCAATTGCTTTTTATTCAAAGTTGTCGGGAACATTTAGTGTTTTTTTGAAATGCCAATATTGCAGACACTGAAAATAAGCGTTTTAGAGTTCATCCAATGCTGTGTTTTGCTTTTTTCAGATACAAATCGGGGTAAATTATGTGCAAATTTTAATTCTACAGATTCAATCACCAATTCAAACAAACAACAGCAAACTCTTCCAGAACTTTCGGCATTCCTATTGCAATTTCATCCTTACTTACTGCTTTTCAGTTTCCATCTTCATGATAGCAGCTTCCATTTCTACCATCAGAATTGAAGAAACATCTTCGTTGTAAGGTTATATTCAAAATCTCCGGTCTATTGTCTCATTCAGAAAATCTCTGATCTATTGTCTCAAAAACAATTATGCCAAATATCCATTTCATATCTCCATAACTTCTTTTATTATTACCACACTTCCATCATCTTTTTTACTGGTTCTCCTTATTTACATATTCTTCTGCTAGTTACATCTTAAAATTGTACTTATCATTTACTAATAACTTCTATGTAAATTTAAATATATATGCAACGGCTGTTCATTCATGCTTTCTTGACATTATTGCATGTTTATGAATCATTCTGTTAAAATTTTTAAAATTTTCATTGTTTTTAAATTTAAATTTAAATAAATTCTTCTTTCATTCATCACGTTGAAAAAATTTCGGTCTTCCATAGTATTTAATTTTAATTCAATTTCAATCACTTCAACTGCTTCTGTAAGAGCTTCCTTGCATAACAGTAATCGTCATTATTGTTCATTTTTTTTTCTCCCTTTCTCTTTCATAGTTTCATATTTAATTTTCTCTGCATCACTGTCCCTATATATATATATATATATATATATATATATATATATATATATATATATATATATATATATATATATATATATATATATATATATATATATATATATATATATATATATACTACTGTCCTTACTGTCCATCCCCAGTAAGGTCATGGTCTTGTAGAAAACCACGACCTGTTAGTGGACTCCACATGCGTCTCCATTCGGCTCTGTCTTCCAATAGTTTCCTCTCTTGTATATCTTCCACCATAGACAGCTCACATCTCATCAACGAATCTAGCACCGACTTTCTTCATCTCTTCCTTGGTCTTCCTCTGAGTCTTCTTCTATCCGGCGTCCACTTCCATCGTTTCTTCGCCAGCCTGTCCTACTGCATCCTTTCAAATGTCCCCACCATCTGATTCTTGCCACATCTATCCTCCTCACCAGAGGTATCACTCCGACTTCCCTTCTTACTCTTTCATTCTTTATTCTATCCTTCTTAGTCTTTCCAATTATTGCTCTCAAGATCTTCATATCCGTTGCATGTATCCTGCTTTCATGCATTTTGGTAGTACACCATGTCTTTGCACCGTATAGTAATATAACACTCCTTCGTAAATACTTCTTTTAACCCCCACACCCATATATTGGTAATATAATATAATATAATTGGTAATATAATATAAATAGTAATATAACACTCCTTCGTAAATACTTCTTTTAACCTCTACACCCATATATTGGTCCTTTATCAAAGGACACACATACCTTGCCGCTCTTCCTAACTTTGTTATCCTATGCGGGATCTGTGCATCACACCCTCCGTCCTCTGCATATATTCCACCCAGGTATTTAAATTCTTTAACTTTCTTGAAACTCTCTCCATTCACCATGATCTCCCAACCCTCCTCCCCCTCTCTGCTCACCATCATCACTTCTTTTTCTCAATGTTTATTTGTAGTCCCTTTCCTCCAAGTTTATCCGCGAAACATCTCGTAATTCTCCCCATTCCTTCTCTACTTTTACTCCATACCGCCAAATCATCCGCATATGTCATGATGTCTCCTTCCATTTCCCCCACCTCCTCTTTAACCTCCTCAATAACTTTATCGATATGCGCTATGAACAATAAGGGTGACAATACGCTTCCCTGTTTCACCCCTTTAACCACCTCAAACCATTTTTCAATTTTATACCCTGTTCCAAATTACACTTTGCCACTTTGTACATACTCTTCAGTGCATCACACAATCCCCACCCCAACCCATAATTCTATTCTATTACCCTCCATAATCCACTCCTAGGTACCGTGTCAAAAGCTTTCCTTAAATTCATAAACACTACATAGACCCTCCTGTTGTGCTCGTAAAACTTCTCTCCAATGAATCTCAAGGTGAACATAAAGTCCGTCATACTCCTACCCTTCCTGTATCCATGCTGTTCCTCTCCTACTTGTCGTTTTATGATCTCTCTCAATCTTCTCTCCAACACTCTTTCATATATTTTTGCCATATGATCTATCAAAGAGATCCCCCAATAATTTTTGCACTCTCCAGAGTCTCCTTTCTGTTTATATATTCGAATAATAATAATTTTCCTCAGTTCTCTGGGACCTCTTTCCTTTTCCAACACTCCTTTAGAAGCTCTAAAACCTTCTCTCTCAACACCTCTCCGCCCTCCTTAATCAACTCAACTGCTATTCCATCTTCTCCGGGAGTTTTATCATTTTTCATTTTCTTTATAGCTTCTTCTAGTTCTTCTCTGGTAATTTCATCCTCCACATCCTAATCCTCATCTCTCCCAACACTCCTCCCTCTCCAATCCCCTCCTCCTCTCCTTCATTTAGCAGCTCACCAAAATATTCCATCCATCTGTTATTTATTTCCTCTGCTTCCACCAGGGCTTCTCCCTCTTTATTCTTAATATTACTTTGTCTTTTCTTCTGTGTTCTATATGTTCTTGCCATCTTAAATATCTTCTTATTACCTGCTGCATTTTCTGCTAGCTCCTCTGCCATCTTCCTCGCTGCCTCTTTCTTTGCATTTCTTTTCACTATTTCTTCTCTATTTCTAGCTCCAACATATTCTTGCCGTGATTGAGCCGTTCTCCTTTTTCTCCTTTTTCTCCATCTTCTCATTTTTGTGGTTTTTATCTTCACCGCCTCCTCCACCACCTCGTTCTACCATCTCGTGTGTCTCTTCATTGCACCTCCCACTTATCTGTATTCCAACCCCTCCCCCGCCGCCTACATTATCTTCTCTTGTAGTTCTGTAAAAATCTCTTCTCTTGGCTGACTTATTTTCTCTCATTCCCTATTTCTACATGCATCTTTTTTGCTCTCTTGTCTAAAGAATTATTCTTTTCTGGTCTAATTCAAAAGTCAGCCACCAACAGTCTGTGGTCTGAATCCATAGTTTCACCTGGCATGACCTTAATATTCAGTATCGTTCTCCTATCTGAAGCTATTACATAATCTATTACCGATCTCTGATCAAACTCTCCCATGTTGCTGTTCCATCTGTACCTGGTGTATCTATGTGATGCTCTGTGGTCAAAGTATTATTCATGATTTTAAAAGCACTCCTCACACAGAAGTCAAACAGCCTCTCTCCCTCTATAATTCTTTCCTCCTCCAAAACATCCTATCCCCTATTCCACTCCGCTCCTTCTGCTCCCCACCCTTGCATTTAATTCCCCAATCAGGAGACAAATACTATTTTCTTCATTTCTCATCCCTACCCATCTGTCCATCAGCTCCATAAACTCTTCCTTCTCCTCATCCGAATGTCCCTGTTGGGGTGCATATACCTGGAGCACATGGTAATTCCTTCTCATGATTTTGAAACTGCATACCATAAGTCTTTTATTTATTCCTTCCGCTTTCAATATATATGGACTCATCCTAGGTCCCACTACAAATCCCACTCCATGCTTCCTCAACCATTCCTCTACTCCACTGTACATCAGCAAATATCCTCCTCCCAAATCTCCACCCTCCTCCGTTCCTCTCACACTCATCTCCACTATGTCCAGCAGGTCAATCCTCTTCCTCTCCATCAGAATCACCACCTACTCCTCCTTGCCGGTATATGTTGCAACATTCAACGTTGCAATCTAAATTTTTGGTGTGTATCCGAATTCATAGTCCATTTTCGTCACCTAGTTCATGAACCGAAAAATTTGTCTTGCTCCGAGGATGAGTCTTGGGTATTGCAAGCACGTCATGTCGGGCGCAGCTTGGTGGGCCTGTCCTGCCCCAACCAGAGCTCCTTTGGCCGGGAAAAGGAAAAAAACAAAACAAAAAAAACACCTCCTCTTCCGTTACCAGGGCACATGACGTGGATGAGGAGTTGGATTCTGTGCCTACTATATATATATATATATATATATATATATATATATATATATATATATATATATATATATATATATATATATATATATATATATATATATAACTCTTTGCAAGACGTCGATCCGAATGAGTTGGATTTCCTGGGGAATGACCGTCTTCAAAGCAGCCAAGTCTCGCGGTCTGTATTTTTATATTTCATCCTTTAGTAAACATGCATAATTATCATAAATTTATAAGTACAAGAATACAAAGAGGACATAAAAAAATATAATATTAAAAGCAAATCCTTATTGTAAAGAAAAAAACGAACTTTTGCAAACATATATATATATATATATATATATATATATATAACTATATATATAACTATATATATATATATATATATATATATATTATTTCTTATACTATATATATATATATATATATATATATATATATATATATATATATATATATATATATATATATATATATATAATGAATATGGTATCGATCATAGGATAATTCGATTTCAACTATTAGGTACCATGCGATTCTGATTCAGTTCAAGCTATTTAAATCATCAGATTCCGACTCAATTCTACTTTTTTTTTTTTTTTTTTTTTTTTTTACAGTTTTCCACCACCACTCACGGGCAGAGCCTATTCAGGGAGGGGGTGTTGCCAAAATTTCATTCGCTAGCGCAAATTACGCAGATGAGCACAGACGCGGAGGCTTTAAAGTGAGGGAGATTAAATTCAGCAGGAAACACAGAAGATGGAAGGTAGTTCCACGCAGAACAGAATTGGCAGGAAAGAAGGAAGCACCGCAGCAGCGAACTAGCCTGGAGTTACCAATATCTACACAGAACTCGTGAGCGAACACAACTTGCTTGTGCTACGAGGGGCGACGCGTAAAAAGGTGTTGGTGGTACGCGAGGGTGGTAAGTTCCCTCGAACACCTGCCGCTGCAGTACCTATAGAAAAGAGATAACTGCGATTCAAGCTAATTTTTCAACTGAAGTCAGAAAGTACCCAAGAGCAGTTTATAAGCCTTTTGGCTTTTGACTCGACCCTGTCCAAAAAGCAGGTGAAACCAGAGCCCCAGATATGAGAACAGTACTCCATACAAGGGCGGATGGAGACCCTTGTATAGCTGGAGTAACTGAGGAAAATAGTCTCGCAGTCTGAACAAAACTCCCAGTTTCTTTGAGGCCGCCCTAGCAACCGTTGTGATGTGAGGTTTCAAGACATTTTTGTTTATGTTGAGGCCAAGGATGTTTATATTGTCTAAAGCAGGAGAGACAGAGAACCGTCGAAAGAGATAGGAAAGTTAGAAGGTGTTTAGAGAGGGAGATTTGTGGGAGTTGAAAAAATTGAATTCTACAAGGTTGAGACGACCCCAATCAGAAATTCTGTCCGATCAGCGAGAATAGAGATCGGAAAGATTGGGGGCAGAGGCAGAATTCTAGAAGTAAAAGGGGAGCAGAATTGAAATGGGTTGAAGAATGAAGGGTCGGAAGTCATCGGCATATGAGTGGATAGAGTTAGATGTGCGAGTGAGAAGATCATTAAGATCATTAATGAAGAGTAGATAAGACAGAACCCTGAGGAATTTACCACTATTGACAGAAAAAGAAGAAGTCGCTCCATCAACCACAGCCGATGAGCGACTTGGAAAAGCAGACACCAAGTAAGCAAAGAGGAAACCCAAAGGAGGGGAGCGGAGAGCAGTGACGCGTGCCAAACCCGGTCAAATGCTTTGGATATGTCAAGCGCCCTGCACGCAAGTCTCCCCGTAGTTTCTAAAGGCGGAAGCGGAAATCTGTTAAATAGGAAAGTATATCATAGTAGACCTTGAACGCCGAAAGCCATACTGGCGATCGGAGAGAAGAAAAATGGAATTCCAGATGGTCTAAGAAGTGAGAGTTGAAGGGTTTCAAAGATCTTAGAAAGAATACAATTGAGAGCTATAGGGCAGTGGTTAGAAGGATCAGAGAGCGGCTTCCTTTTTTTCGGAATAGGTTGAACATGTGCGTGCTTCCAACACTGAGGAAAGTGCTAGTATTGAGGTTTATAGAGAATATAGTTGAACGAGGGGCGGGGTCAGCACGTAAGCACACTCTCCCTCAAACTCGAGGAGGAATGCCATCCGGGCCACCCGCCTTCCCTAACGTTCATAGATCTCAGGGGCCTACCGATCAAATGTAATCACAGGCGAACATAGGACACCTGAGAGAGAGGAGAGAGAAGGAGGGAGGAGGAATGCCTGAATCGTCCAGGAGTTGAGTTAGAGGAAAATAGAGGCCGAAGAGATTAGCCTTTTCAGTTGGAGAGTTAACGCGACGGAGCCATCAGATCAAGATAACTACAGGAGGAAAGGCAGATTTACAGAAGTTATTAGAGATGTTTTCTAAGAGCCAGAAGATTTATCAGTAGAGGGCAAGGAGGTTACTTTGCTGGTTTGATGAAAGCCCTTTGCTCGTCGAAGAGTATCCCTGCAACGATTTCCCTGGCTGAATGAAAATTAGCGGGAGGGATAGGAGAATTTTTCCAGTCCCGATACGCGCTGTCTCTGGCTGAATGGCCAGAGAAAACAAGTTTGATCGAACCATGGATTATAGGAGAGAAGATTTAGTCGAAGAAGGAACGAAAATGCTCATCCCATCAACGATTACAGCTCCCACCTTATCGGCAGAAGTCGAAGCGTCACCAGAGACAAAGCAGTCATTCCAATTATAGTTAGCGTAAGAAGCAACATAAGGCCCCCAATCGGCCCGATCAAAGTGCCAGAAAGAAAACAAACGATAGGGCAGGATGGAGCTGTTGGAGAGAAAGTATTAAAATTAAGAATGTAGGTTGTGGTCAGATTTACCGTAATAAGAGCGAAGAAGTGGTGTATTTTAAGAGAGAAGGACTAGTGGTGAAACATAGGTCAAGTGTGTTCAAGAATTGGTTAGGACGATCCGGAATGTGTGTGGGTTCTTTAATTAGTTGATCCAGATCGTTGAGAATGCTGAATGATTCGGCCTCCTCCCCACCTAAATCGGTATGAGAGGACCCCAACCATTCAGTGTTGTGTACATTGAAATCCCCTAAATAGAGGACCTCTACATTCACTTGTTATTATAATTACTATCTTTTTAAAGTTACAGGAAAAGTTATAACTTGTGTCAATGCGCTTCCGTACCGTTTACTTATGATAGTATTTAGCTTCAACTCTATCTCCCCGGTACTTAACTCCGAAGATGCCTTGGACGATGTTTAAATTTTACTCGTATGCTTATTCTCATTTCGCCATCCTGTTCACTCCCCCATCCCCCCAACAAAGGACTCGCTCGCTCAGTTATCATTTCTTCCGTTCAGATCCTTTCCATTCAAGTTCTCTATAAAAACGACGATTTCATTGTTTTTAAAAAACGTTTACACCACCGTTCACGGGCAGAGCCCTATTGAAGATGGGGTGTTCAATAATGATAATTAAAAAAAGTTAAATAATTCAGCAGCAAGAGAATTCCTATACAGAACAAAGGTGGCTGGAAAGAATATAATATAAACCAACCCAGTGTTGCTAATGTCCATTGAAAATTCAGAGAGCACTACCACTCTTATCGGGACAAAGTTGAATAATGAAGCTCCGAAATATTAACTCAAACAAACCAACAGCTAGAACTATAGATATTAGAGTCCCTTTATGCTACTAATACAATAAACTTGGTGAGCAATAAATAAAGATCGATGACCTTATAAACTGTAGTTATTTAAATAAAAAATATTTTGTTTTGCAGTGTCAGTTATTTTTGTTTTGTCGATTTTATTATTTTTATTGATAATGCTTTTTATTATTATTATTATTATTATTATTATTATTATTATTATTATTATTATTATTATTATTATTATTATTATTATTATTATTATTATTTTATATATATAATTAATTATTATTATTTATTATTTTATTTTATTATTTTATTATTATTTTATTATTATTATTATTACTTGATTATATTTATATATTATATCATATTATATTATATTATTAATTATATTATTATATATTATTATTTTATATATATATATTATAATATATATATATATATAAATATATTATATATAATATAAATATATATATATATATAATA
>JABUQX010074640.1:0-12500 GCA_015478945.1 Trachelipus rathkii | reverse complement strand
TATATATATATATATATATATATATATATATAATATATATATATATTACTATATAATTAATATATAATATATATAATATATATATAATATATATATATATATATATATATATATATTATATAATATATAAATATATACTATAATATATATATATAATATATATATATATATATTCTATATAATATAAATATATATATATATTTAATACTATATAAGATATATATATATAATTATATAGTTATACATATCAGCGTAGACTCCAGATAATTTTATTTACTAGGGCTGCACTCCTCCTCTCTCCTCTCTCTCTCTCCTCTATATACATTAATATATATATATATATAAAATATATAGATTATAATAAAATAGATTTAATTATTATTTAATAATATAATATTATATATATTAATAGAATACTATATTTTAAATGCACTAAAAGTAGTCTGTACCTCTTCATTTTAATACATAAAGAGAATCGGCCAAAGACAATCTTGCCCTGTGCAAATCAAAAGTAATTAAGAAATGCCAAAGCACATAAATATTAAAAATTTTATACTCTAAATTCACAATACAATGTCCGCTATTTTCATTACAGGCAGGAAGAGGCACCTGTTTTTATTTGATGAAAAATGGCGTATCCAATGCCGATGATTCTTACACTTTTACTTAATCGTTTTACATATATGTATATTTTCATTTATCTGACACAATTTTCGCAAAAAAAAATAAGAGGAGAAGTTTATTCGTAACATTATGAAAATTTGTAAAATATTGACTCCTTCTATAAGTTAACTCGTGCAACACTAGCAGAACAGAGTACAGGAGTTCGCCTCTGATTAATATATATATATAGATATATATAATCATAATATATATATATTATATATATATATAATATTATATAATATATAATATATATATATACATAATATATAATATATATATATAATATATATATATATATATATAATTATATCATTATATAATATATAATAATATATATAATGAAAAAACTTACTTTAACCGAAAATCGATGTTACGTAATTGAAAATACCCTTTTGGCAATATAAAAATTTTCTTTATTAATACAGTTAAAAAAACTTTACCACAGAAAAATTAAAGATCACAATATATACACCTTGATAGTTTCTATAATAGCTTTCGTTCAACATAAATTGGTAAAATTCTACAGCAACCCATTCCAGGAACTAAAACATTATTTACATTAAAGCTACGAAAAAAACATTGGTTGGTTAGTTGTTGAAAAATCCTTCCTCTTGATGTCCTTCAAGAAGTTTGAAGTGAGCAAAATGGAATTCTGAATACTGTCCAATTTCACCTCTTCCTTGGCAGCTTGTTACAAATTTTTTGGCATTATAAATAAATAAATAAACTGATCTTATGTCCTTTTTATTAAATATGCCTGCAAGAATTAAAAGGGAAGCATCCTGTAAAGTGAGTTTATGATTCTTAACTATGGGGTGTGGTTAAAGGCAGAGTTTTCGAATCATTGAACAATTCTTGCTTGTTTGAGGTACATTCTCTGAATAATCATTTATTAAAGCAACAGAACGCACACAAGACACGAGGAGCATACCAAGAAATACCAGCGAAGAAAACCAACAGACAAACCGCGATGAAAAAAAAAAATAAACAAAAAAACAAAAAAAAAATATCAAGAAATATAAAGTAAAAAAAAGAAAAAAAAAAAAATAAAATAAAAAAAGAAAAAAAAATTAAAAAACAAAAACATACAAAAAAAAAATAAAAAAAAAAAAAACAAAAAGATAAAAAAATTAAAATAAAAAAAAAAAAAAATTTAAAAACAATAAAAAAAAGAAAAATAAAAAAAAAAAAAAAAAAAAACAAAAATAAAGTAAAAAATAAAAAAAAATAAATCCGAGAGAAAATAAAAAAGGAAAAATCAAGAACACAAAACTGACAATAAAATAAAGAACAAAAAAAAAAAAAATCAAGAAAATAAAAAATCAATAATATAATAAAAAACAAATAAAATAAAAAATATAAGAAAAAAATAACAAAAAAAAAAAAAAAAAAATAAATAAAAAAAAAAACAGATAGAAAACAAGTAAAAAATACAGAAAAGAAAATTACAAAAAAAAACAACAAAAAAATAAAGAATTGGTAAAAAAAAAAAAAATAAAACAAAAAAAAAAAAAAAAAATCATCAAAATGTATACGAAAAAAAAAAAAAATAAAAAAAGAAACAATCCTGCCTTTGAGGACCTTGACTACCTTTTACTTGACCCTTTTTTTGACCTTGACGCTTTTTTTGGCTTTACCTTTTTGGGCTGACCTTTTTGAGCCCAACTTTTATTACCTGACTTGAACCCTTTGTTTGGCTTTGACCTTTTTTTTTACCTTTACCTTTTTTCGGCCAACCCTTTGATCTTCCATGGGGTCATTTTTGGCCCACGGTATTTTTGAGAACCTAATTTTTTGAGAACGCCTAATTTTTTGAGAACCAATTTTGAGAACCTCAATTTTTGAAACCCTAAATTTTGAGAACCCTATTTTTTGGCAACCCTAATTTTTAGGCCACCTTAATTTTTCGGCAACCCTAATTTTTGGCACCCTTTCGAAGAAGGGGTGCCAAACGGTTACGTCAGCAACCGTTGTACGTATTACCCCCCTATTTTACGCCCCCCTATTTTTTTCGACCGTGGGCTTTTTGCCCACAGTAATTTTTGATCTTCCTTTAGGGCTTAGCCCTATTTTTTGATTTCTTTACCTGTTTGACCACCTTGCCAGATACCATGGGTCGAATTTTGCCACTTGGTAATTTTGGCTACCTTTGGTCTTCCATGGGTCAATTTTGGCCCACGGAAATTTTCGACCAACCCTTTGTTCTTCCATGGGTCAATTTTGACCCACGGTAATTTTTGATCCTCCTTTAGGGGCTTAGCCCTATTTTTTGATGTCTTACCCTTGTTTGCCATGATATTTCGGCTTTTACCTTGCCATATACCGTGGGTCAAATTTGACCCACGGTAATTTTTTGTCCTTCTTTTAGGGACTTTAGCCCGTTTTTGATGTCTTTGCCTTGTTTTTACCATGATATTTAGCCTTCTTGACCTTGCCAGCTATACCAGGGGTAATTGTGACCACGCTAACTTGATTGGCTTTGATGGTTCCCAATCACGTAAGAAGATACTAGTGATGTTTTATTAGTGTTCTATGATTATTCTATGAAGTTGGGTGATGAGTGCCGGGTGAGTGCCAAGTGAGTGCCAATGAGTGCCAATTGAGTCCAGTGAAGCTGCCAATGGAGTGCCAGTGTGTGCCACACTTTTAGTGCCAAGTGAGTGCCACATTAGGTTGCAACTGCAGTGCCACTTTTCTTCAAGCCTTTTCCTAGCCTCCCTGAGCCCGAATAGCCTTAAATCGGTGTCCTAGCCCCTAGGTCTATAAGGTATGCTGTAATCGATTGGTGTAATACAAGCTGCTAGGGATGCTTCCTACTATGAGTTAGTCTTTTTTCTAACACTTATAGCTATATATATATATATATTACTTGCACACACTCACATACACTATAAACACTATACACACATTCACTATGACGACTTATACACACTATGACACTTATAGAGCACTTACACTCTCCATAGAACTTACATTAACATAACAGCTTACACTCACAACCCACACACAGACTAAACTTACACTCACACACTCGATATTTTGATGCCTCAACTATTTGATGTCTCAACTTTGATGCCTCAACTTTGACTGCCTCAACTTTTGGATGCCTCAAACTTTGACTGCCCAGCATTAAATGCCTCAACTGTTGATGCCTCAACTTTGAAGTTTCATCTTTGTACTCATCTTGGATGACGTCATCTTTGATACGTCTATATTTGATGATTTCAATCTTTGATGAAATCATCTTTGTTGGCTCACTCTACCCTCCATTAAAGAACAGAGTTAATATTAATGTCTTCACCCTAGTTCACAAGTTAACCACCAGGGCTCAGCGTGAGCCCTTCGCGCGCAAAGACAGTCAACCCCGCAACCGCAGGTGCGACCCGCCGCGTCCCCGCCCGCGCGTGCGCCCGCAGGCGCAATGATTCGCGTACCTCCCGCTTGCGATGGCGCCCGCAAGGCGCAAGTATTTCCGGCGTTCCCGCCCGCCGCGTGCGCCCGCAGCGCAATATTCCCGCGCGAACGAAAAATATGAAACAACAAAACAACATATTATATATCATGAGTCATTCATTTTACTTTCATACTTAAACATTTCAAGGAATTTCTTTTCAAAATATATACTATAAGTCATTCATTTTTATTTCATACTTAAACATTTTTAATTAAAAACATTTCTGGTGAACATAAAACTGTAACTCGTTACAGACCTATTATTTAAACACCATATATTATTAACATTATTTTTACTTAATACTTTTTCTTAATACTTTTAATTTATAAATTTTTAAAATTGTATGTAAGAAGAAAAAAACCAGAGTGGCTGATGTATAAACATTTTATTTTACTCAATTGATACGGAAATTTATTTAAAAAACATTAAAATACTACCTTAAGCAGAAAGAGTAAATCAAGTAGAGGTGTTACCTACATCTAAGGATTGAGTATGCTTTTGTTTTACTGCTTTTACTGCTTTAACTTTCTGCTTTTCTGCTTTAACTTTCATGCTTTACTGCTTTAACTTATATGCTTTACTGCTTTAACTTTCTGCTTTACTCCTTTAACTTTCTGCTTTACTGCTTTAAACTCATAATTTATTAAACCTTACATACCTTAAAAAGCAGTAAAATTTCAGTAAATCAATAGAGGTGTATACCCTAACACCTAGGGGATTAGTATGCTTTTGTTTTATGCTTTACTCTGCTTTAACTATTCTGCTTACTGCTTAACTCTTGTCTTTACGCTTTAACTTCTGACTTTACTGCTTTAACTCTCTGCTTTACTGCTTTACACTATCTGCTTTACTGCTTTAACTTTCTGCGTTTCTGCTTTAAACTCATTATATTTTATTACATTATGTTTCTTTATTTTTTTAATACTATTTATTCTTTTAATCTTTTTATTTTTATTCTTTTTATTTTTATTATTATTATTTTAATTTTGTTTTTAATACTTTTTTTTTTTATTCCTTTTATTCTTTTTATTTTATGTTTATATTTACTTTTATTATTATATTTATGTTTAATACTTTTTATTTTATTCTTTTTATTCTTTTATTATTATGTTATTATTTTATTTATTATTATTTTATTTTTATTTATTTTATTATTATACAGTGTTATTACCTTCATGCCTCATTGTTAATTATTATGTTTAGAACACCACAACACCATACACACACACACACACGACACTTACATTATACACACGATTCACTACGACAACTTATACACAATTCACTGTGCCACTTACAGTTACCCATAGACACTTACATTTTACACTTACACTAACACACAGATTTACTTACACAGATTTACTTACACTCACACCGATTTACTTACGCTCACACACAGATTTACTTACACACACACACACACACACACACGCACACTCACTTACACACCCACATACACACACACACTCACTTACACACTATATACTCTTCCATAGTAGGAATATAACGTATTAATTTATTAAAACATTTTATGGTTTAAAATCAAACACGTACATTTATATTACTCAGTCAAATATAACTAAAATTATTTCAAAGTTTCTTAAAACTTCTATAATAAATCAATCATTATCTTTGAACAAAGAATTTATTATTAATTAACTAACAAGTTTTAAAATAACTTTTAGTAAAAATTTTATTGGAAATTTTATTAAAAAATATATGTTTACCGTACCTTAAAGCCAATTAAATCAGAAATCAGTAAAAGTCAGCCCCTAAGCACCCCTCTACACCAACTATGCCACGTTTTTGTTCTTTTGACTTTACTGCTTTTACATCATCTTTAGCGATTGTAATAAGTATAAAAATAAACAAAATAAGTTTCTTCTCTGCTAACTAACATGTATTTTATTAAAATCATTCTAAGTTTTTATTTAAAAATAACAATTATTCACTTACATTTATATTATTCGCTCGATGTTAACTAAAAATATTTCAAGTTTTTTAAATAATTTGGATTTTCATTTATTATTATCTATGTACATTGACGAATCCAACACGAGAAAACACAACAACCCGGACACGTTACAGATACGAAACTGACCTCTCTCTGTAAAACATGGGTTGAAATAACTACTTTAGCCCATAAATTTAGGATAACCTTGTTTGTAACCCGGGGCGATTTAGGCCTAAATCCAGGTCAAAATATATTTCAAACTGACCTTTTTCTGTAAACATGTGGTGCAATAACTACGTTAAGCCTAAATTTAGGCTAAATTTAGGATAAACCTTTTTGTATCACAGGCGGATTTAAGCCCTAATACCAGGTCAAAAAGGTAATTCCCGTATAGACAAGAATCAATGTTATTATAATTTTTATAAATATATTTCAAATTGAAACATGCTGGATCGGTAATATCCTTTAAGCAGTTAAGAAGGAAATGTTTACCTTTCTTGTAAGTGGACGGAGTAATCCTTATCTCTATATGAACTCGTATGTGATTGGTCGAGAATTATTTTATCGCTTTTTTGGTTTTAAGGTATGAAAAAACTTTTCATATCCTGAGCCCTACCTCTGATTGGATGAAAATTATATTTGAGCAGGTGGATGTTTTAGACCCAAACTCATTTTAAAATCATACTCGTTTTGGCTGTTAAGCTGTGCACAAGTTCTTTGATTTGTAATAAAAGTGCTCTATTTTCACTAAGTGTATATTATGATTCACCTTAACATGTATACCTCAATACACAGACATTGTCCAGTGGGAATCAGAGAGCCCCGGGGGGGGGGGGGGAAGTAAAGGGGTTTTTTTTTCATTTTCTTATATAAAAGAAAACCCGATGGATTTGAATTTCTTTTTTTTTTTTTTCCAAAGCTTTTGTGCCACCAATCACCCTGTTATAATACCAATCGTATTTTCGTGAGTCCAGATGACTTACCTTTGTATATGTAATCACACTGAAGAGTGGCTTACAGAATACTTTAAACCAAGCTCAGCTTTAAACTGGACCGAAACAGTTATTAGCCTGTGTGAAGAAACTTCCTCTAGCATTTTATAAACATCAAAACCTAATCAGTTTGGAAGTTAGATTATGGAAGAGAAATAATGAAACAACAGTATTTGAACCTACATCATTTGGATTCTACATTTCAGCTAGCGCAGATGAAATTATTTAGAGGTACGTCAAGCGCATGTTAATCTACGAGCTTGGAAGAAGACACTATGTGTTATCTAATACGTAACCGTAATTCATTACATGTTATACCAAGAATACTACGCATTTAAGAAAACCCTGATCGATGATTCTACGGTTATCATCGATCGCCTCCTAAGTTCTATAGACGTACAGAAATTCATTTATCTACTTAGAAAACAATGGCAAGAGAAAGTATTTATGCAGGTGACCCAGAATGTAAATATACTATGATATCTGAGCGGGAACTTTTTACGTATGTGTTAACTGAAGGTATTACTGAGACACGAAACTATATCATCGATAATGATATAAATGATTGGCATATTTGCAAAGATTTAAAGAATTTTAATATAAGATAGGCGAAACATCATTGGAAGTGTAACTAATATAAATAATATTCCTGTATTTATATTTAATGTGATAACCTTATATTAAACCATTGTTAATTATATTTAACACGTTATGTAAATTTAGATGTTTAATCCGTATAATTTATATATATATATATATATATATATAATATATATATATTATATATATATATATATATATATATAATATATTATATATATATATATATATATATATATATATATATATTATATTATATATATATATAAATACTGTAAGTAATGATTATAAATTTTCAATTATATGTTAAGTTTTTATTAACCTTATTTTTACTTTCTTAAATAAATATTTACATGTATGTTAAGAGTTTAAATAAACGAAACTTGGGCTCAGGATATGAAAAAACATGCTTTTTCATACCTTAAAACCAAAAAGCGATAAAATAATCCTCGACCAATCACATACGAGGTCATATAGAAGATAAGGATTACTCCTTGGTCCATCACAAGAAAGGTAAACATTTTCTTATTTTTACCTGCTTAAAGGATCTTACCGATCCAACATGTTTCAGTTTGTAATCTATTTATAAAAAATAAATAACATTGATATCTTGTCTATACGGGAATACCTTTGGACCTGGTTATTAGGCTTAAATCCGCCTGTGATACAAAAAGGTTTTTCCCAAAATTTAGGCCTAAATTTAGGCCTAACGTAGTTATTGCACCACATTTTACAGGAAAAGGTCAGTTTGAAATATATTTTGACCTGGATTTAGGCCTAAATCGCCTCGGGTTACAAAAAGGATTATCCTAAATTTGAGGGCTAAAGTAGTTATTGTCAACCCATTTTTACAGAGAGAGCGTCAGTTTCGTCATCTGTAACGAGGCGGGCTTGTCTGCTGTTTCTCCGTGTTGGATTTCAATGTACATAGATAAAATAAGAAATCCAAATTATTTAAAAAACTTTGAAATATTTTTAGTTTACATTGAGCGAATAATATAAATGTAAGTGAATAATTGTTATTTCTAAATAAAAACTTAGAATGATTTTTAATAAAATACATGTTATTGTTAGCAGAGAAGAACTCATATTTGTTATTTTTATACTTATTTCATGGCTAAAGATGATGTTAAAGCAGTAAGTCAATTGAACAAAACGTGGCATAGCTTGGTGTAAGGGGTGCTAGGGGCTGACTTTTACTGATTTTCTGACTTTATTGCTTTAAAGCGTACGTAAAATAGTATGTTTTTAATAAAATTGTCATAATTTTACTAAAGTTATTTTAACACTTGTTTAGTAATTAATAATAAATTCTTTGTTCATAGAACATAATGATTGATTTATTATAGAAGTTTTAAGAAACTTTGGAAATAATTTTAGTTATATTTGAATGAGTATATAAATGTACGTGTTTAATTAAAACATCAAATGTTTTAATAAATTATACGTTATATGTGTAAGTGAATGTGCGTGTGTGGGTGTGTAAGTGAGTGTGTGTTGTGTATGTGAGTGTGTAAGTGGTGTGCGTGTGTGATGTCGTGTGTGTGTGCTGTAAGTAAATCCTGTGTCGTGAGGCGTAAGTTAAATCAGGTGCATGTGAGTGTAAGTAAATCTGTGTAAGTAAATTTGTGTGTGTGTATAAGTGAAATGTAAGTGTCTATGGTAAATGTAAGTGGCACAGTGAATGTGTGTATAAGTTCATAGTGAATGGTGTGCTATAAGTGTAAGTGTGGGTTTGTGTAGTGTGTGTGTGTGTTCTTAATAATAATAACAATAGGCATGAAGTAAATAACACTAGTATAATAATAAAAATAATAAAAAATAAAATAATAATGAAAAGTAAATAATAAAATAAAATAAAAGAATAAAAAGAATAAAATAAAAAAGTATTAAACAAAATAAAAGGACAATGAATTTAAATATGTGAATAAAATTAAAGGAAATAAAAAGAATAAAAATAAGTAAAAACTAAATAATAATACCGTAATAATTAGGATAAAAGCAATAAAAATAAAAAGTATTAAAAAAATAAAAGTATTAAAACAAAATAAAGAAAAATAATGTTAATAAATATATAGAGTTAAGCAGGTAAAGCAGAACGCTTAAGCAGAAAGCAGATAGTTTAAGCAGTAAAGGCAGAGAAGTTAAGCAGTTAAAGCGATAGTTAAAGCAGTAAACAGAGAGTTAAAAGCAGCTTAAAGCAGATTAGTTAAGCAGTAAAGCAGTAAATCAAAAGTATTCTAAGCCATTTGAGCGTTAGTAGAATTTTGTTATTTGTTGAAGATTTACTGCTTCGTAAGGTATGTAATGTTAATAATATATGAGA
The DNA here is from genome assembly GCA_015478945.1 of Trachelipus rathkii. Taxonomy (NCBI): domain Eukaryota; kingdom Metazoa; phylum Arthropoda; class Malacostraca; order Isopoda; family Trachelipodidae; genus Trachelipus; species Trachelipus rathkii. The sequence goes on along the minus strand of JABUQX010074640.1, from coordinate 2,508 downwards.
ATTAAAGCAGTAAAGCAGAAAGTTTAAAGCAGTAAAGCAGAAAGTTAAAGCAGTAAGCAGAAAGTTAAAGCCAGTAAAGCAGAAAGTTAAGCAGTAAAGCAGAAAAAGTAAAAAGCAGTAACGCAGTAAAACAAAAGCATACTAATCCCTTAGATGTTAGGGTAACACCTCTATTGATTACTGCCTGTTACTGGCTTTAAGGTACTGTAATTTTAATGTTTGTAATTTAAAATTTCGTACAATTGTAGTAAAATTAAATGTTTATATATCAGACACTGGTTGTTTTTCTTCTTTACATACAATTTTTAAAAATTTATTAAATAAAAAAGTATTAAGTAAAAAGTATAAGTAAAAATAATGTTAGATAAATAATATGTGTTAAATAAATTAGGTCTGTACGAGGTTACAGTTTTTATGTTCACGAAAATGATTGTAATAAAAATGTTTAAGTAGTGAAATAAAAATGAATGACTGCATAGTATATTTTGAGAACGAAATTCTTTTGAAAGTTAAGTTGAAATAAATGAAGTGACTCATATTATAATATTTTTCATTCGCGCGGGAATATTGCGCCTGCGGGCGCACGCGGCAGGCGGGAACGCGGAAATATTTTGCGCCTGCGGGCGCACGCAGCGGGCGGGTACGCGGAAATATTGCGCCTGCAGGGCGCACGCGGCGGGCGGGGACGCGCGCACCACCGTGACACATGCGGAATGCAGGATTTGGCCTCGTTTTCGCGCGGAGGGCTCACGCTGCAGACACTGAGAAATGGCTAAAACTCCCGATGAACTACCAGGGCGTTGAAGACCACCACTACTTAATAATCTAAACTACTGTTCTTTAATGGAAGAAAAACCACGTAGAGATGATCCAACAAAGATGATTTTCATCAAAGATGAATCGATCATATACACGGTATCAAAGATGACTGTCATCAAAGATGGTCATCAAAGATAAACCTTCAAAGATGAGCCATCCAAAGTGCACGGCATCAAAGCTGAGGCACCAAAGTTGAGGCATCAAAGTTGAGGCATCAAAGCTTGAGGCAATCAACAGTTGAGACATCAACAGTCTTGACAAGGACATCTAATAATAATCGAGGTGTGTGAGTGTTAAGTGTTATCTGTGGTGTGGGTGTGAGTGTAAGTTAATAGTTAATGTACAGTGATCATACTGGAGCATGCGAAGTGTTATAGTTGTCGGCATACTGCTGTGTATAAGTGTCCATAGTGAATGGTGTATACAAGCTGTTATAGGGTACTGCTATGTGAGTGTGATGCACCAGTAAACTAATCTAATATTATACAGGCTACATAGTGATAGAATAAGACTAATAATGGTAGGAAGCATCCTAGAGCTTGTAATATACATCCAATCGATTTACCGCCATAACCTTCATAACTAAGCGCGTAGACACCCAATATTAAGGCTATCTCGGGGCTCAGGGAGGCTAGAAAAAGGCTTGAAAAAAGTGGCACTTAGTTGGCAACTATGTGGCACTCATTGGCACTATGTGGCACTCACTTGGCACTCATTGCGCATTCACTTGGCACTCGATTGCAGACACTCCATAGCGGCAGCTCACTGGCACTCACCCTGGTCACTCACCAGCAACTCATAGATAATCACCAACACATGAACACTTAATGAAAACACTAATACTTCTTACGGTGCATTGGGAACCATCAAGCCATCAAGTTAGGCGGTGGGGGTGCCAAAATTTGACCATCGGTATATGGCAAGTGTCAAAGGCTAGAAATATGCATAGTGTCAACAAGCAAAGACAATCAAAAACGGGCTACAGTCCTAAGGGCGAAGGACAAAAACAATTACGTGGGTCAATTCTTGCATCCGCAGCCGGTACTATGGGCAAGTGTAAAAGATCCGAAATATCAGTGGTCAAACAAAGGGTAAAGACTCATCAAAAAATAGCGGGCTAGCGCGTCCCCTAGATGGAAGGACCGTCAAACACTTAACCTGTGGAGGCTCAACGGAATTGGACCCATGCGAATACCCAAGAGGTTGGCGAATAGAGTCTCTCGTGGCCAAATTGTGACCGCCAATGAAGACAAAGGGGTAGCCAAAAAATACAGTGGCCAAAATTGACCCATGGTACTGGCGCCAAGGTGTGTCATAACAAACCCCACGGGGTAACGAATGCAAAAAATAGGGCTTAAGCCCCTAAAGGTAAGTGATCAAAAATTACCGTGGCAAACAATGGACCCACGGGTCGATAAAAAATAGGGGGCGTAAAATAGGGTTTTGTTGACAAAGGTAATACCGTACCAAGACGGTTGCTGACGCCAGCCGTTTGGACGCAACCCATTCTTCTTAACAGATGAGCCCAAAAAATTAGGAGTTGGCCGCGGAATATTAAATCTAATGGTTGGCCCTCAAAAATTGAGGATGTTGCACAAAAAATTAAGGGTTCTCAAAAACATTAGGTTCTTCAAAAAATATAACGATTAGGGTTCTCAACAAAATCTTCATTGCGATTCTCTCCTGACG